>JAVQJF010032563.1:0-16309 GCA_036023855.1 Gadopsis marmoratus
GCAGAATGCACCAAGACATGAGGCGACATGGAAAGCCACACCAGAAGGAGCCACAAGCCACACTGTGCGGTTCCAACAGCCTCATTCCAGCTACACACACACTCATATATATATATATATACAGGAAGCCTGCAGCACTGCACGGCTACATCATCCAGAGAGCACAGACACCAGCATCGCTCCTGTGGCGGCACCCAGCTCCAGCACCCAGCTCCAGCACCCAGCGCCCTGTAATAAAAGCTCTCATGGATGCAGTTAAAGGTGAAACCCGCATGAATTCAGCTCCCTGCTCCTGGTGTCTCTATGGGATCTCCTCCCACTGGAGAGAAGCGTCGCACCGATGGAAGTTTCAGCAGCACAAAGGGTCTCCAACGCTGGTGCTGATGCTGTGTGATGCCCACCGACTGGAGGTCACCCTTCACCCCGCTTGCTGTCTCCGTGCGTAAAGAGGCGGGTCAGCTGCTTTTTGGTTACCTTGTTAACTGGGCAGCAGTGTGGAGCGGCTCCCTGTCGCAGCGGTGGCGCTTCAGCTCTCCTCCTCTCCTTAAATCCACAGATCCGGTTGCGGTTTGGCTCCGATGTGCCCTCTCTGGCTCGCTGGGTCTCCGGTAAAGCGCGGTGTGCAGCACGCAGCCAGCCGGGCGGTGCGAGCGGCTCGGCGGCTGCAGCGTCACTGGGAGGAGCGGAGGAGGGAGGTCTCACTCCGATGGAGACAGGCGTCCTTTTCACGCATCCCAGTCGCCTGGTCAGCTGCAGAGTCTCGCTGAGACTGTTCTTTTCCTAAAATGCATCAAACGACTCGTTCAGATGAATTAACATTCCACTGCGCTGATCAGTCTGCAGCTTATTTTCAGAAGATATTGGACTGAAAGCAGAGGACATTTTTACTGCTGCCGATTATTTTCACCATTAATTGTTTTCTATATAAAATATCGAAAACATATTGCTCATCACAGTTTCACCAGTCTGCAGCTTCTGTTGTCCGACCAACAGTTAAAAGTCTAAAGATTCTTCATTTACTGTCACAAATGACTAAGATCAGCAGCAAATCGTCACATTTAACCCTTATGCCTTATTCTATATTCTATATTCTTATTAGTTACATTTTTGAAATCCAGTGTTTTTAACTCTTTGATGTCTTTTATACTCTCGTGATGCATTTTGCTCCCTCTGGACACCTTCGTGGCAAACATGTCCACGCACACAACAACGGCTATAAAACCATCACACATCAATATTGTTTTATGCTTTGTTTTTTCCTAAATCTCTTAAACAACTTCCAACCAGCTCAAAGCTACCAAACATTCAATAATCTTTAGGATTTTAACCCTTTAAATGCCAGTTTAGTTATTTCATTTATTTCACTATTTATTACAAAAAAACACAAAAAATTGAATATTTTCCATATAATAAATAGTAGGGGGATGGGACTTTGGTGGTGATTAGAGTCTAGGATATGTCAAAGATTAGCAGCAACATTGATTTGATTGCATTAGTATTTTTTATGTAGTGTCAGATTTCACCTCATTGACTTCCATTGAAATTACATTTTTTAATCTCACTGCCATTACAGTATAAAACCATGCGTTCTGTAATGTCAGCATTTCATTTGGAAGAAAAGTAGTGATATTTAACATTTTTACTGTACTCCACCATATTCGACCGTTTTCCCCATTGTAGGCCGATGCATGAAATTCTTGTGTTTTTGCCAGTTTTATTATGGAGCCGTGTGACTGCCAGGGGGCCCCAAGAGTGATTTTGTGTGTGTGTGTGTGTGTAATATCATTTTTAAATTGTGTGTGTTTAGTTTAGTTTATTTCCAGCAGCAGACCAGCAGGTCCTGCAGCACGTCACCTGCTGCTCTCTACAAATGCACCCGATACATTTGGTGAAGGTGGTAGAAGACCTCTCTTTTTAGGCCTGTGCACAACTACTACTACTGCATGACAGTAGCTGCAGTTACGTGGACAATATTTCTTCAACCTGATTGAAATCATTCTGAATAGAGATTCCAACTTAACCCTCCTGTTATCTTCAAATTTACTAACATCTTTTATTCTTGGGATCAGTTTGACCGCAGAAATTTAAACCTAACCCTGTTCTAAAACATGCTGGGAGCCAGTGCAAAGAGGCGTGATCACTTCTCTTGGAACTGATTAAGAGTCTGGCAGCCGAGTTCTGTACAATCTGGAGTCGATCGATAGTTTTTAGACTAAGGCAGGTGAACAGACAGTTACAATAATCTATACGGGAGGAGCTAAATGCATGTAAAATAATCTCTGTATCCTTAAAAGATAAAATTACTCGCATTTTGGCTATATTTGTAAGGTGATAAAACAAGACTGCACTACTTTAGTTATTGTCACGACCCGGTGTGAGTGGAGGAGTTGAGGGACCCAAGGGCAGACAGCCAGTATGTAACACAGGTTTTAATGAAGGCATAAACGAGATAGCATTTACAAGAGCGGTAAGTCATCCAAGGAGAAGTAGCACATTAACCACGGAGATAACTGAGACACTGAAAACATAGAACACACTGACATGAACTGGGACACAGAGCTTTACATGAACATTGACTACGACGCCACAAGGACACAGAGAACTGAACACACTTAAACACACAGGACTAACAAGGGAACCAGACACAGGTGAACACTGGGAACAGGTGAAAGGGATCAACATCAGAGGGAGACTAATGAGGCAGGAAGCATAACCAAATAAGGAGGGAACCACAGCAGGGAAGGAAACACTGGACACACAAAGGAAACAGACCAGGGGCCTGACACGGGAGAAAACATGAAACACAAGACCTCGGAAGAAACACAAGTAACAAAACACGTGAAAACACAGGCACAACGACATGGAGCATGACAATTAGCTCTTATTTAGATTTTATTATAACTGCAATCCCCAATATTTATGTGATATTTGGTAGCTAGCTAGACTCAAATTAAGCCGTAACATGTTGTTCATTAAAACTAACAGTTGTGTAGTTATTTATAATAAAGCATCATGAACATCACGACACAGGCAGCTGTTGGTAACGTTACCAACCAAAACGTTAAAGGAAACAATCTCCAGTTTAGTGTAGAGCAGCAGAATGTGATTAATGTACGTTTAATAAGACATTTTTAGGACTTTAATCTCAAACATTAGGGGCCCAGTAGGTTTTCTGTCATGAGGCCTCTAAATTGGTGAGGCCTCAGTGTCTCCATGTGTTTGGCAGAGTGAGTGTGTGTTCCTGTGTTGGCTGTGTGTCTGCAGCAGCAGAGGCTCATGTTCTTTTGTTTCTTTCTGGTTCTTGCTACTAAAACGGCGTAGCTTCGATCTTTGACTTTCATTAGTGAATGAACCTGTGTGACACTTTTTGAAACACTGATGGTGAATTAAATCCAAATGTGTGCGTGATAAAGTGCACATATGCGTGATTAAGCCCTGGCATCAAAACACACACAAGCACACTTACAGATAAGCAGAGGTATTACTACGTGAAGTGATCTATCCCTCAGGTGTGATAGTAGTAATATTTGTGATTATCCTTTGTTGAACTTTAGAACTGCATAGTAATTTCTTTGTGTGGTCAAAGACATGGAAACAGCAACACTGCATGCTTGAGCTTCATCCATTAAAAACACACTGGGATTTATTCTTCTGTTCCTACAGTGAAAGCAGTGAAGTGAAGGGCGCATGGAAAGTCAAACCCTGCAGAAATCACGTTTAATTCCAGCATATTTCAAGGTTCAAGGTACATTTATTAGTCATTCTACAACACAGGACTGCACAATGGAATGAAAGTTGTACGGTAATGTGAAAGTCCAGCACAACAGAAAGTTCAATGTATTTATGGCGGAGTGAGGAGGATGAGGTGGAGCTGAGGAGTCTCACAGCCTGAGAACAGAAGCTGCTCTGAGGTCTGGTGGTACGGCAGCAGATACTTCTGTATCGCTTGTCAGACAGCAGCAGGGTGAACAGGCTGTGATGTCTTCTAGCATCCAGCTCTGCGCAGACACCTCACCTCACCGATATCGCTGATGCTCGGTACCAGCGATGTTCTGGGAGGGATGAATCACCTGCTGCAGAGCCCTCCGGTCCTGGGCCGTGCACATCCCATGCCAGTTTATTTATAACCTAAATAAAGGATGAAAATGTAGAAGTCTGATTATTGGTAAGCTAAGTATCATAATGAACACGATGCTGATTGAAGTTGACAGACAGATACTGTCAAGCCTTTGGGATGTTCTTACACCTTGCTATTTCAAAGAACTTACAGCAAAAAAACATTAACGCAGCTAATCATTGGACAGTGAACAGGCATGTAAATAACAGTTCAGTGCGACAAGGGTGTGCAGAAACCTCTAGCGCAGATGAAGCAGATGAATAGCAGGACAGTCGACTCCGCTCAGCTAAGAACATGCAGCTACAGCTCAGGGATGATCAGTGGTGTGGTGTGACGTGCTGATGGAAGGTCTACAACCTGAATCCATGGACCAAGGACCACCAGAGGGCACTTGGTCCAAAAACACAAGCATTTGGGGAAGACTGATTGTGATTTAAGGCAGAAATTAGGGATGTAAATATTCAGTTAAGTCACAGATAATAATAATAATACATTGTATTTATAGAGCGCTTTTCAGGGTACTCAAAGACACTTTAGATTTTATCTATTTAAATTATGTGTATTGCCCAGATTGATATTTCATTTTTGTGAGTTAAGCACAAAGATACGGCTAACAGTTAACTTTGGTTAGCACAACCACTGGAAGCATCTAGCAAATCATCTAGTAATCTTGTTTGCAAGGTATTATTATTTACAAAACTTCACATTATATTTGGCTCAACAACCCAGAGAGTACAGAAAGTACAAACCTGACAAATGTTCCTGAACGGACCTTTTCTGTTCTGTACAGTCAGAAAAAGTCACGAACTGACTCTGAACTCTCTATTAGAAAGAGCTGTTTCCACCAGTTTTTGTGCTAAGCTAGGCCAAACATGTCCGGTGTTCATATCCTTACAGACAAAGACAGCACTAAAATCTTCTCACTTACACTAACTCAGTAAAGACGATATGCCTGAAATGATGTATTGCTTTAAGGTGGACCTGAATGTTCATAGTTGTCATCATTGTCCTTCATATCTACTGTTGCAGGCCAGAGTCTGAGAGGCTCAGAAGCCAGATGTGCACAAATAAGCGTTTCTTTTAATCTTTTAATTTAGCGCCTCTCTTCATCTCAGTCCTGTGCCTCCTCTGGTCCCTCGTTCTCCCCTCCCCCCTCAGGTGTGTATCGGCTGTAATCAGTGTATGGGCTGTATACGCCACGTCTCACCTCCTCCCTCTGGGGCGCCACCTCCTGGGGCGCTGTGGGGTGGCACTCCCTCATGGTCTGCCACTCTACATATCTCGTGGTTTGAGACAATATGTCACTTACATACCGGTTCTGAAGAAACAATGACAAATACATGTCTTAAGCTTTGTGCCGGCTCTTTACCAAACGACAGCAGGTGTATAGTGGACAATGCTACGCCGTGTTAGAAGAGAGTGGAACTTGCTCATGATTTGAGGACCATTAGACCCCTCGGTATCGGTCACATGTGAAACTTGGAACACAGGACGAATAAAAGCTTGGAGAGTGGGGACGTTCCTCTGGCGTGTTGCTTTGCAGCAGATGGTGGAGGAGCGTTGCGAGCAGTAGGCAGCATCATTGTAAGAATAAACACACATGTAGAGACCGTGAAGTCTGCTCTGTAGCACGCTGGGCGCTGTGTGCGCTCCACTGCGCCGTCAGCTGCTGTGTGTGAACCAGGTGGAGTTTTATATTTAGCTGATCTCTCTGTTCACCGAATGGTGTGAAGTGTGGTTGGATGAGGATGGGAGATCTAAAATAAACGAAACAACAGACTTCAGAGCTGTTTATAGAATCTACTTGCTTAGTTGATTCGTGTGTTGTAGAGGGTGGTTTGGTCCTGGCACTGGCTCAAACATTTAAATTACATTACAGAACATCACAATGCAGCTGAGTTGTAGTGACGTGACGTTGGCGAACAATCTGATTCTTTTCAGCGGCTCTTTGGAACGAAGGGAAGCGAGTTGTCCTTGCTGAGAGCCGTTCTTTGTATCGTTCCGCCCAGGTTTCACGGCCTGTCATGAATCCGCTCCCCCTTTTACGTGAACAGTGAGAAGCAGCCAATCACAGTGTTGCATGAATTGCATTCAAGGAAACTTTATTTCCATATTTCATACAGAGGGTCAATTCAAAGCAGTGAACTCCCTGACAAAGCAGAGGGACATGGCGTCACTTTGTACAACGTTTACAGTGCAGATCATTGACATTAGATGTGTGGACCAGGTTCAGCAGCACTAAGTGACTCGTGTTGCCAGACCTGAATTATATTGGTGGGTTGTCAAAGTTTGAATCTGACCCAAATCTTATCCTATCATTATCTTAGTGATTATTTCACAGATAAACCTAGTAACCCCGCCCCTAAATAAACAAAAACAACAGGGAGCCATAATATCCTGACGAAAAGATCTAAAAAACAAAGCAGTTTGATGATGCAGGATTTCCCAAAACCTGACAACCCAAAAGCTATTTTTATTAATGTCTTATAAATGCTATATAACGCATTAGTAAATCATTCATTAACTATTAATAAAGTCATGAATTCATGCTTATGAACCCTTCGTACAGGGTGACTTATGTCTGATAAGTGGTGCCTGTGTGATGCTTCAACAATAGCATAACTACTGCTTAAACTGCAGTGTTGCTGAGCGTAGTTACTAACAGTGGTGAGATCAGCAGCAGCCGTGGTAAAAGCACAGAAGAGAGTACAGATTTCTTCTGTTTGACTGGCAGGTGTCTGTTAAAACAGCATGTCAGGAGACCTCAATAGTTCCAGTTGCAAAAAGTGTAACCATAGCAACAATTCAAACTCAACTCAGTTGTAAGGGATAGAATCAGTTGTGGATGATGCCTCCGCCTCAGCCATTCATTTCACAGCAGGTCTCCTTGTTTGACATAATAGTAGAGTAGTATCAGTTTAGGTTTCGTTGCATCATTTGCATCAACTGCTTGGTGGAATACACACAAAGGCAGAATACAGCATTGCACTTTCACCCTGCTGTGTATGTGAGAGTGTGTGTGTTAACATGTCTGCATGTGTGTTAGGCAGGTTTATATTTAGACTGGTGTAGCGGCTGTGCAGCCTGCTAAGTAGTCCTCTGGTTGATGTAGTATGGAGAGAATGAGTGGGCAGTGCAGATTCACAGCTACCGCTGCTTCTTTAACTGCCAGGAAGTTTTAAAATTGCGCATCATGATGGACTCCACTACATTCTTGTTGACAAGTGAACTACGTAAAGGTACAAAGCAGTTTGATGGATGCAGCTCGGTGATGGGCCCATATGTTAATCTCACATGGGCCCAACAGGTTGATTGCATTTCTGAATGTGTGCAGTAGTCACATAAGTAGTCAACAAACAGATAACCTATAGACCACAGAAAGTAAAGTGTATTTACCTGCATGTAGTCTCAACGACCTCCAAGTTAGCAAACTGGAAGAGAAGCAGGTAAGAGACGAATTAGAGGAGATCAAAAGACAAAGAGATGAGGATAAGGTGGTAGATGAGCAATGCAACTGAACTGGCAGAAAGGCCGGAGCAGCTCAACGTAGTCAGGAGGAAGCATGCAAGGAACGGGAAAGAATCGCCAGACGGGTCAACACAAGGAGACGTATACGTGTAAAGGTTGCAAGAGATCTCCTCAGCTCCTCAGAAGCCCAGCTGCTTTCAAGCTTTATACAACGCAACGTCCAGGAAGGTAACCGACCAGCCGAGGGAGCAACTGCAGCCATATCTTCATCCCTTCATATGCATGAAGGGTCCCCATATTCTGTCCGTGACTTGCCTGCCTCCACCTTATTCCCACTTTAAGTCAACCCGATCCTCTGCCTAATCCCATATGAGCATCACCTGATGTTCCAGGGGCAGCATCTCATTCTCAGCCCACTGTAACCACATGCAAGGTCATAGCTCCTTCCTTGCCTACTCAGCCCCAAGTCTCCTTTCTCTGCCTCAAGACAATGTCCAAGTTCCTCCTACATCACCCTCCCCAACCTCACACTGCATTCCCACCAATACCAACATGTTGGACCTATTCATTGTCTCTGTCCATGGGATCCCAAAGCCTTCACTGCAGATGTTTTAAAGTTTGTGAGAGGCTGATTTCTCCCTCCTTAAAATAGCCAGTCGAGGGAGTGTGCTGCTGTGCCTCCCATGGTCATGTGACCTCCACTTCCAACACCGCTGGGTGGCTTTCAGCCAATCAGAAGTCTCAGTGTCCTCTTCTAGTCGAGGTAAAGGCACAGCCCCGGCAACTGGACGTAGATGGGTGCGAGTCTGCGCTGACTTCCACAGATCTGACACATCCGTCTGACCCTGGATGCTCTTGGGTCACCTCCCCAACAGGCCATGTGACAAAACACGCCTGACACGCAATACTCACTGAAGATGGACGCTGCTGCTGCTGCCCTGCTCACTACGCAGCCTGTGTAACCATTGTGTAATGTTAGCATGTGGCTACGTATGTGACTGATGGAAGTTTAAGGATGGGGTAGCGTAAGACACCATACATCACTGAATGAAGATCAACACAACTAAAATGTCTAATTTGTCTTTTTATAAAGCATTATTACACATCACAATACCCAATAAAAAAGGACCTTAACTTTGTCTTTGCATGATTATATTATTATAATATTAGGTAGTAACATCTGCATAAAGCATCTTGATGAGTCCTATATCATGCTTGACAGCAGGTACAGAATGTGGCCCTTTAAAATGAACAGATACTGGGAGCCATCTGTTTTAATGATAGAATAAGCCTGTATCATGATGTACTTCATGCGATGCAGCTAAGTTTGGGACAACTGAGTCAGAGGAATTAAATACGTGTCTGTTCCACCCTGGGTTCAGTTAGTTTGAAACTCAATCAGCTCAGGACTAAACACTGTATAAAGCACGGTGTGACGCTGCCAGAACCAGCTTTTAAGTAATAACAATATAAAAGCAGAACCATTGTGATTTTCACTTCTAAAAATGGGAGGCAGAGCTAATTTCACATCCTGTTATGCGGGTCACTAGTGTTTGGGCTATTACCTGCAAGCCTGGTGTTTATTGGCTTATCTTCCTATATACAAACTCAGGAAGGCTGATGATTTTCTTTTCCTGGCAATCTCCCCCAAAATGGGATGTCCTATATGACCCCTATTTTAGCTCAGTGACTGACCTGAAATCAGGAAGAAGCCAGAGACAGCAGCGGTGTCTCCATTCACCACGTAGCCTGAGCCGTTACTACTCTTTTATGGAAAATGCATAAATGCAAAAAGCACAACTCCATTGTCAGACTGATAACAATCCATTTTGACCCCACAATCGACAGAAATGCACAGTGCAGTGTATCGGAAAGCTATCTGGAAGAAGACGGAAACTGTTTGACTTCCGTTAAATGTGTGTAATTGCAGTAGTGAGCCTCTAACACAGAAATCTCATCAGACGCTGGGGACAGATTTTAGGAAAACCTTTGACATGCTGCCAAAAACACGACGGCCGTAATGATGATGAAGATGATGAGGAGCCCACGTTGGTAACACAAACAGTTTGAGAGGAAAATGGGGAATAGCGTCTGTCTCTTGTCAGAGTGTCAAACAAATATCTCAAGGTGTTAATTCAGCTGATTTCACTGTGAACTAAGCCTGAAAGTCACCGTCAGGTAATTAACTTCAGCGCTTCACAGTACGCAAACATGCTGTATTACAATTCATTTCCTGAGCACATACACACACTTATCTAACACATTTAAACATGAAGCATTACTATGAGGGGACTCGCACACAAAAAGATCGTGTTTGTGATGATTGAAAGGAGGTTAACAGCTACCCCTTCCCTCCTCGATCTAACCTGCTGCTAATTCACATTATTCCGTCTGTCACACGTAGTGTTACCACATTTTCCGTGTCTCACAAAACCTGAAATTGGATTTTGACAAACTAAATTTAAAAAAAATGTGTTGTGCCAACACAACCTGACCTCATCACTCTGCAAGTTACTGTTGTGAAAAACTGTAGCTGAGCTTTCACAGTGACACCTTTCAAAACCATACGTGGTAATGGCAATAACACAGGAGTCCACAGGGAATCCTCACAGGCACAAAGGGCTTGATTGCAGTGTGTTTTTTGCCCTTTTTCAGTGTATTCAATATTCTGTGCACTTCTTGAACTTGTAAAGGGTTTGACTTCAGTCTAAAATGGGGGTGTTAAGTTTCTCTTTAAAGTGGAGGTGTCTAACTTGTTAATCATTAGCATGTAATACTGACATGGTTAATGATGTGGCGATTGTTTGCATGATTTAAAGTAGGATTTCTATGATTGCTGCCACTATATATAACTATTTCTGCTACTAGCACTAAAAGCACCACACATAATGCACCATTTGAACCTTGAGGTTCTCTGTAGAAATCACCCAGATTTACTTTGGCAGCCGCTTACATGTCAACAGCCTAGCAACCAGCCAGCAATAACATACATCACAAATCCCATCAGCCACATAGGAAAACCCTAACAACCCAAGTGACCCTTCCTTAGTCAGCAAGAACATAGTAATTTTTTGCATTTTCTCATGTTGTTGTCCCTTTCTGTATGTATCTGGCTAATGTCTATAAACAGATATCTGCACCTGAATGCAGAATCCCTGTCATTACATACCGTTATGGAACTGTGAAATATTTTACTAATAACCAAAATCCGGATTAAATACTAAATGCAATATCTTAAACAGGAGAAACTCCTCCTCCATCTTTTAAAAAATCAACCTTTCAAGGATTTCTTCTTGAAAATACTTTCCAAATGAAAATATGAAAAATCCCTTTTACCACCAAAACATAACTGCAGTTTAAAGTTATCCAAATGAAAATTCCAAAAAATATCAGCCTAACATACACTGGCACAACAAATTCCTGAAGTAATGGTTTATTTTTGGAAGGTTATTCTGCAGAAGATACCAAGTCAAGGCAGCAGTTACAATACAAGGTCCTGTGATGAGGGGTCTGCAATAAGAGAGCAACCATAGAGCTCCACGTGTCCAGGGCACCGAGGCATGTGTGTGTGTGCATATATCATCTATTTAAGTTTTTCAATCTGAAGATTTAATGGAAAAAGCTTTGTACAAATGTGTATAATGACAGTCATGTATTAATAAAATTGTGTCGTGGAAACAAACACACATGTTCACCAGAACACAGATCTGATAATTCATCTAATATCTAAGATCTAATAATTTGACCTTTACATAAGTATTGGTTATCTGACGTGTTGTACTTTGCTACATTTCAGGTCACATCCGTTACAGAGTTCAACCAAAAGACTCATGAAAGAGTCCCGATGAGAAGCTGCTGAGGTGTCTGCAGCCGCAGGAGGCCAGAGCTCCGTATCCAGAGAGACATGTTGTCAGGAAGCGTTGACTGGTCGAGTGTCAGGCCGCGTCAGAGGTGCAGTCAGATAAAAAAGTTTGTTGCCCTCCGTAACCTTCTGAGGACGAAGCTGGTGTGTCCTGGTTATAACCTTACTAGAGGAAGGCGGCTACACAGTCGTATGCACAGGCTGCAAATGTTTGTCTGTAGAAAAGGAATTTATTGGACAGTGTGATGTTGTTCCACTAGTCTGTTTATGTTGACATGTTAATGCTCTTTAATGCACCATAGCCCCCCCTCCACCTTTTAAGAGTATTCTGCAGTAACGTTTACTCAGACTACATTTGAACACAGTCAGTATTAGCTGGCGACCCTCCTCTTTACACTTAGCCTGCGTAGCCTCGCTGCTCACTGCGCTTCTACACACGCGTGTGTTTCTCTCTGCAACAGTCGCTGCACTTTCCAAGCTCTGTCTTTTTTCTTTTACACAGCCGCTGTGAGAGAGAGTGCGTGTTTCTCACTATGAACCAGTTCTACATTAAGGCCAGTAATGCTCCTGGGCTGCAGCTGGTGGTTTTAGATGCATGTGGTTTCTGGCCACGCCCTGATGTGTTTAGCCTTTTAGCATGGCCACAGCCCATCGGAGCAGAGCTTCAGAGGGCCCAGAGGACAGATGGAGGGTCCAGGACAGGCAGGAAGCTCATGTTTTACCGCGCCTTTAAAAGAAAATGGTCTTCTATTAAAACAGACTGTGGGCTTGTGTTTTCTTGTGGTTTCTGTGCCTGTCTGTGTGTGTGTGTGTGGTTTAAATAGCTATCATGTTGCTCTGTAAAAAACAGGGTTGTTAAGAGGTTTTAGATGCAAGAAAGTCACAATACATTTGTAGTCCTTTGGTTATTTCTAATGTCTATGTGGCTACAAAACCTATTTATTGTAAGTCCCACTCAGACAGTTTTGTATATCATGGAGTCATCAGTAGATCCGATTTCCCCATTTTTCCCTCAACCTCGACATCATTTGGTTTCTGTGCAGTAACATGGACTTTTTCTGCCGTCCGTGTCAGTGCCATGACTTGGACATGGACATGTCTCTCCCTGTGTGTCTTCCCGGGGCGTCCATGGAGGCTCCTGATGGTAAGCGATAAATAATCCTTTTGAGGATTCGTCCCACCCTAACCAACCTAAGCAGCTGTTCTGTTGTGACTTTCCCTTTGGGCTCTGTAACATGTGGATGGCTGTCTTGCTGCTTGTTTGTCTGTGTAGTTATTGTGATATTAATAAACGTATAAGGATCACGCCCAAAACAAACATACATCCAAAAACCCATATTTATCTTTCAAATCATTTGTAGGGGAACCAGTTGTTCAGAATGGGAGATGTTTTTTTCATTACCCTCCATGACTAGTGTTGAGTTCAAGGTCTGCTCAGACTCACTTTCTGCTTCAGTGAGTGTGTGTGAGCTGTAGCAGCACGCAGGTCAAAGTAGACGATGCTACAGTTCCTCAGCAGCAGTGCCTTACTGAATGTGCTGATGATGGGGTGACATTCAGAAGAAAAGGGCTGTTTTCAACTAGTCAGCAAACATCTATTTGATCAAATCCGTCATATAATAGTTCAAAAACCACAAATGTTTATTACACACATCTGACGCGCACAGTGCTGCTTTCAAGTTCCAACAGACTTTGGTGCGCGGCCACCAGTGGAAATGACAGGACAATGTTAAGTTGAATTAAATGACAAAGACTGAGTGAAGCCCACAGTAACAGCACTGGACTGTGACCCACGCAATCATTACAAAAGGAATGGCAATAGAATATTAATTACAGTGTCACAAACACTCTCTGAACTCTTGGAAGTGTCAGAATTTGATCCATTCGGGCCAATCAAAGTTGAAGAAAATATCAGTAAGTGTCAGTAAATTGCTCTTGTGCCATCCATGTGTGTGGAGAGTCAGCACGAAGCCAGCTGGCTCTCCACACAGCAGAGGGAACTCTAAAGCTCGTGCTCAGCCACAGTAGGACTGTGCTCATGCAAACACAGAAGCCCAAGGAAGCCAGTAAATATAATGCCATCTTGGAACAGGGCATTCTGATGTCTTAGCAAGTGGATCGGAGCCACAAGCAGGAAACAACATGTCTCTCGGTGAGCTCTGGTGTGTTTACTTCTAGTTTTACTTTTGTAAAAAGAACACTGGAATAAAGGGTGCAGGCTTGGTATTAGTTCTGGTAGGGATGCTTTTTGTCATACAGCCATATGCACATTTGTGTATGTGTGTACTTTTCTTTTCCATAACAAACACAGCTTGACTCTGCAAAATGTTGCTTATATGACTTGTGCAAAACAGGACATTTTACATTCATTCTCCGTACTGCTTATCCCAAAGGGTCGCGGGGGGGGGAGCCGATCTCAGCTAACATTGGGCGAGAGGCAGGGAAACACCCTGGACTGGTCGCCTGTCCATCGCAGGGCGGACAAACAGACATTTTACATGTTTTCTGATATTATACACTTATTTTACAAATATAAATCTGATGCTAAAAATAATAATTAAACACTTAGATATGATAGATTTCCCAATCTATGTCACAAGAAAACAGATGGATGGTAACCTGTAGGTCATCTTCAGACGTCACCTGAGCTTCGGCAGCGGTTCTCCTTTCAGTCAGTTGATTTGACTACTCAGCTAATAAAATAGTGCTTCGTAACAGAGACACAGCAATGCTCAGTCATTAGCCGACCTTTAAACCATCTCAAAAATCTTCCCGTGTATTTATGTTTTAATCAGTTCATAAACTTACACCAAACATTTCACTAGAACGTCAGAGCTCGCAGTGCGTCGCTGTGCTGCTCAGGTTTCTGCTGAGCCACAAGCAAACTAATCAGTGGGACAGGCTGGATCTAATTTACTGCCTTTGTAATAGAACATCATGACCACAGCTGAGGTGTGTTAACATTACATAGACAGGAAGCCAAACTACAACCTCACACAAATGAAAATATAGCTCCCCTGGATTGTGTAAATGCATCCACCACATATAAGATTTACTCTTGAGCGTACGTGCTGCACACGTGTGAGTCAATGTCATTTAAAATGACTTTGATTAACAACCACTGTGCGTCTTTGGCATCCAATCAACTGGACAATTGATAACCTAAATAAGTTCTAATTTATGATCAATGATAGCGGGTGACAAAGTCATGGTCAACATTGAAATGACAAACCCGTGGAGCCATGCAGGCAGACGGTCAGTCCTACACTGAAAGGACACTGCTCTCAATTCACCCACCGAAACATCAAACTGGTATAAGAGTTTAACACTTAGTGGCATAGTGGCTACATGCAGGGCATTTTCCAAGTTACAGCAGCGTATACACAGCACACAGTCAGTCGCTCTATAACATAACAGCAGCTGAACAACACTTTTTACAGAATATATGAATATTGAGGTAGCGACCAGCATGAAGGGCCATTTTTGGTGACCACATCTTTGGCTGGTTACATTAGTAAGCCAACAGGTCAAACCGCACGTTTCATGCTGGCTGTCATGAATAAAAGATGCCGTCCCATTAATGGCAACCACAGTCCCTTTGTCTCTAACATGAAGCACTCAGTGAGAGGCTTCAGTCTACAGCACATCAGCATACAAGTGTACATCTTCCCTGTGGTGTGGATGCTGCTTTCCTCTCCATTAAAGTGGCCAGATTATGCTTTTTTTTGGTTTCTTATCTATGTCCCTCTGTAACACAGAACCACAGTTGGAATTTATCGCTTTATCGTTTCATGCACTTTAACTATTCAAAACAGGTGACGTTTTGAAATTTTGGTTTAGATGCAGAACACGGTTGGGGCGGTGCCTGGGAGCTGACTAATCAGAAAGGACCGGGCTTCAAGGGAGGGGGGCCTTAAAGAGACAGGCGCAAAAACAGAGCGTTTTGGACAGAGATTGAAAAGAGATGCTGCAGCAGTGTAGAGTGTTGGAAATATATATTTATTGAACATTAAACCATGTAGTCCTTTTCTAGTAGATTTCTAAAATAACTAAAATATGTGGGTGCAGTAAAGCACTGCCAGGCCCATTCTGGCTTTCTGAAGCTGGATCAGTGCCGGTTCTAGCCTGCTATATTTGGGTGGGCAGGTAGAAATAATGGGCAACTAGACCAAAAGTTGCTAGTTCGAATTCCTGACCAGAAATCAGATTGGGAGGTAGTGAAGCAGGCATTTCTAAGTTTAATAACTACCCTATGATTTCAGTCAGGAGGGCAGGTTTATTACCATCAATAAAACATTTGAAAAATTTGAGGTCTCATCAAACCCAATGTTTACAAAAATAGAAGGTAGTTTTATTCAAACTCTTACTGAAAAGTGCCAAAGAAAACAACTGAATCAACTAATCAATCCTATACTCAAACCTGTTCCCAGTTCCACCTATGGTCTGTTGCACAGTATCCGATGGGGTATTCTGAGATACCTGCTCTCTACCAACGGTTGTTCACTTAGCATTTGTATAAGACCCCGTGTGGGGACCAATCAGAGCAGCAGACCCATGATGCTACACTTCAATGTATTACCATGTAGGATATTGCAGGAAATTGTTTGTGTAGATTATAAACATATCGTAAGTTGTCCTGACTGAAATACATATTATTCAACAGTGCAAAATCCGAACAAGGTGTAAAACATGTTTTTCTTTTTTTCACTCCTTAGCGAAGGTGTAGTGTTACTCAAACTGAAACGTGCCAAAGGAAACACTGAATAAACTAATCAATTCTATACTCAAACTTCAATGCAACTATATACATATAATCCAACAGTGCAAAGTCAGAACAAACAATTTTGTTTCTCTTTTTTCCC
>JAVQJF010032571.1:0-114483 GCA_036023855.1 Gadopsis marmoratus
TATATATATATATATAGATATATATATAGGCCTGTTGGGTCATTTGGGCTTGTACTAGGTTTGTGTCTTTGTGCCGTCCACTGCTTGGACAATTTGCCCTGTGTTTAGTTTCCACATTCCTGTCTTGCCCCTGTGGAGGTTCCTCGTGCTTTTGTCACTTGGACTTACCAGTTGCCTCTTTTCCTGCCTGCCTTTTTCTCCCTGTAATACCCATATGTAAGAACTTTGCTACTAATAAATCGTTGATCTGCTCCTGTCTGCCTGCGCTGTCTGCTCTTAGGTCCATTCCCTGCAACCGCTATTTCGCTCTCTCACGACATAACCGTGTTTTTACAGGTAGCACAAAATACGCCTGCACCAATCCAAAAGATAAGAACTTCAACTGTAATAGACAGAATTCATTGGCATATGTAAAACAAATTTATATACTGCGCGTCTAATTCACTGTCTTTGTTTCCTTCTCAGCTCGGGTTGTTAATTGGTAGTCACTTCAGTTCGGCAGTTTCTGAAGGAACCAGTTCAGTGCAGCATTCCAGAAGACTTCATTTTTCATTTTCATTTTTCTCCTGCAAAGATAAGCCATCTGTGAAATGATGCTGCAGAGATTCATTCTCTTGTGGCATATTAATGTGATGAATTAAAATCACGTACTGACAGGTTAGGAGACAATTACTACGAATTGTTATGAGTTGATTTAGTTAAGGCATTTAGGTAGATTTGTCAGGGAAGTCCAACCTCAGACCCTGCATGTCTAAATATTTTAAGTGGCAGGGAAAATTAGTGTATTTCAGAGCTGGTTTAATGTCCAGTGAGGATGTTGTGTGTGGCCAGCGTCTGTCTTGAAATTAAACCTTGTTTAAAGCACTTTCTGTGTTTGGAGCAGAGTGACACGCATGAAAAAAAAAAACCCTGTCTTCTGCATTTTTATGTCATTTTGAATCTAAGCCATTTCTGTCAAAGCAGTCCAGGACACACGTGTAATGCCTGCATCTGGCATGTATCCAGAATCACACAGACATCTGTTTTGCCCGTTAACACCATTTCTACATCTGTCAAAAGACTGAAGTTGACAACTGAAGTGCTGTCAAAACTACCTGTGTGAAGTAAAGTGGTCCTTCAGGATTGCTTGACTACAGGTCCACTGTTGCCTCCTTGGTGTCTGTTGACTGACTCATGAGATTGGTTGCTGGACAAGACAACACCACCAGGCAGCAGCAGCTAATCTTTTCATGCCATAGTAGCAGAGCATGCCACGGGGATACACAGCTGAGCCAACTCACTGGAGGGCCAGGTGAGGAGAGGGGTCAAAGGTGACATGTTTCATGGAAGTAGAGGAGACCTTTATGATAAATTTACTTGGAAAAACTGTGTTTTATAGTGGGACAATTTAAAGTGTTTTTTTCTAACATATGGAAACCTGTATGTACATTTTTCTTATCCATTTTTTATTCAATAACTTTAGTTCCGAGTTCTGAACATATCAGCAAAATGCTCACTGACAACGTATTTCATTTGTTTCCCTGCTCTTGCATACAATATCTATTCATAGCAACTAACACTGCCTCTGACTTGTGTGCAGTACATTAAGGTAGCACTCCTTAATGAAACGGTGCCAGGGAACATAATCCAGGCAGCAATTACGCTGCTGTACAAAACATAATTGGAAAAACAAATTAGAGGTATATAAATGTTATTTCTAGGAGACCGGGTTGGATGAGGGCCACATGAGGACAGGACTCGTAGATTTGAATGGTCTCTACAGTGTTTGTACATGTGACTCCTGTAAGACCACCGCCAGATCATTAAAATCCATACATTGCATCACATAATAATCTAAATGGACAGGATAATCTGGAGGCTGTATAAAATATAATCTCAAAAAGCAGGATATGTCAGTATAGTTCATTTCACATACAATGACATTACGCTCTCTCGGATGACAGCACAAGCAGTGCAGTATATGTACAGTGCTGTGAGACTACTGCATGATATGAATCAGGATTCAACCAACCACATGTGTCTTACATTTTTCAGATGGGTCAGGGTAAAATTACCCTCACAACCAGCGCCTGAATCCAGTCTGAAGGATATGACATCAAAATTGCAGCCGGAGAACGTCACTTGGCGAGTACCCAAAGACCTTTATTTGCAACACTGAATACTATTTTTAAGAGAGCCCCGGTGGCGTGTTGAATGTGAAACTACATGAGATAGACCCACACATTACAATACAACTGTTTCGTAAACAGTTGAGCTGTTTACGAAACAGCGTATATCAAACAGTGTGTATGCTCCTTCAAAAGCAATAGTACAGTATGTTTTGCCAGTAGCCAATAGCGTTAACATCACCAGATTTATGTTTTCTTTTTATTCTGTGTATGAACACTGTATACACCATATGTGCCCCTACTCACAGGTAAGTCCTATAAGATACCCTTATACGTGTGTCTACCCTAATATATATAACTGCAGTATTTGCATCTAGAGCTGGTACTATAGAGCTGAAGAGATGCAACAACAACAAAAGCTAATCCGAGCAATGTCCCTCAGAGGGCTTTAGCTCATGGGAGGGACTTAGAAGAGAGAGAGGGAGAGTGGAGAGGGACTTAAAGCAGTCATTGTCCCTCCAGGAGAAGATTAACTATTTTAAAAGCAAAGGTGACGTCTATCACCCGCTCGCTGTGCAGGCCAGCCAACACTCTTAAACTCTGTGTGAGATGCCGTTTCTCTTTTCTAATAGTTTGTCTCTCTTTCCTGTTTTCCACAGTGCACTGTTCCCTCGGCAAACATATCTTTTGCTCAGTTTTCTGTCTTTCTCTTACTTACCTCACTCTCCCTCCTCGGCCGCCCGTTCTTTCTTTTCTTCTAATCAAGTAGGAGGCCGACATAAGCTCAGTGAGAGCGGCTCCGGCAAGAATCAGAATCGACTCAGAAGGGAGCAGAGCCAAGGCCATAATGAAACACCGGGAGCACAGGGAGGACTGCCGATCAAAAGTTATTATGCTGCCGCGATGGGGAAACGGGAACTTGGGGCCGTGGGGGCTCTATCCATGGGGAGCAGCACAAATGGGTGACGAGAAAGAGGGGAGTGAGCACACATGGGATCCAGAGGAGCGAGGGTGATGACACTACATGATAGAAGAGGGAGGGAAAAGTAGGGCATGAGGGAGAACAGAGTGGAGTGTAAATATGAGGGTTTTCTCATGAATGTGTGGGGGGTGAAGAGGGGTGAGGAGAGGAGGCATCACAAATAATCTATGCAAGGGAGTAAAGTCTAGATAAGTGCTAGACTAGAGAGGGAGGAGGAGTGAGGGACGGTGAAGGTTGGGACAAGGGAAGAGAGGGCGCTACGCTACACTCATGTGTGCTTAAAGGAAAAACAAAGACTGTAAAGTGTGGCATGGAAATGCAAATAAATCCTCCCTTACCACCAAAGTCTTTTTATTAACTCTAAGAAGCAGCATGGAAGATGGAGGGGGGCAAGGCACTCCCATAATCTCATTTCTCTTGCTTTTTCTTCCTGGATATGTAACATTGTGTAAACAACATTGTGGCATGTGTGTGTGCTATAATAATTCACTGTGGAGTTGATACTCCCCCCCCCCCCCTTTCTCTCTCCCCACACAGCAAACTAGTCCTCTTGTGCAACCTGCATAATGCATGAGTTCTGTGTTTAGTTTGTCAAGGGGAAAACGCAGCGAGCTTTATGTATATGTGCATAATGTGTAGTCCTAATGAATTATTACATAAGCCTTTTCTAGAAATTGTAGGAGTCCTCTTCCTTCACAGTATGAAGACATCCCACCTTAAGTGTTCACTGAGAAGAAACATCCTGTTGACACACTCCAGCACTCCAGCACATAGGGATACCCAGGGAGAATGGCCGCACACACTAAAAGAACATGCTGCACATGAACGCACATGAAGGTCTTTATGTCATTGTATGTCATTCTCGCTCTCTCTTTCTCTTGCTTTTTCTCTTTTGCCAACTATACAAACACACAGACACACACACTACAACCATACCACACAATTCACCTCCGTAATAATAAGGCTGTCATCAGGAGGACAACACAGAGTTAACAGACAGCCATTCATGCCACAGAACCGTGGAGTTTCCACAAGTCTCTATCTTGAACTAACCCCAGCGTGTGTGTGTGTGTGTGTGTGTGTGTGGCTGTGTGGCTGCCAGGCAGAGTGGGCCCCAGTGGAGAGGTCGACATGGCATGACCTCAGCGAGAGACTTCCCTCCTCCAGGCCCTGACACACACACACACACACACACAATGTTCCCGGCGTTCCTGGCAGCACCAGTCAAATCAGGCTGCTCTTCCGCATCTTTCAGTTACTATTTCTGCTGGTTCCCTCTGGGTCTCCGCTCATCTCTTTTACTACTATCACTTGTAACTGTATTTATTCCACAGGGAGCCATGAGAAACAAATCACAATGTCCAGTCATACCTCCTGCAGACACGATGTTTGTTTGTTTAGGTTTTTTTTCTGTTTTAGCTAACAGGGCATGTTTAACACATGACAAAAAAATCTTGGAATATCTACTTTAATTCAACTCCTGGAAACTGTAAAGAGAATCAAGAACAGAAACACAAACTACGCCAGTTACACTCATTGTTCATATCATTCATATCTTGCTCCACAGAAGTGCTGGGCTTTTACTGTAAGGATGCCAATGATGGTCTGTCGGCTACACGGTCTGTCTGCCATGCAGCTCAAGCCAGAATGTAGAGAATCTATTATCTCGCCAACATCTTCCCCTACATTTACTATGAATCATCTCCTCTGAGCTTGTCCTGAACACATAATCCCAGATTTGCATAACTACAGGAGGAGACGCACTGTGCCATTCTGTACATTGCTGCTTCATAATTCATCTGCGTTTGCAAGACAACATCCAAGAAAGCTAAAGATTATAACTCTGAAAACAAATTTACAGATTAAATTTGAATGAGGTCATTTCATATGCAATGGCAAGGAAGCAGTCGACGGGCTAAACGTCAGTGCAAAGATTTAAGTTGAAAATTAAGATTTATTTTTTAAGGACAAACAAGCCTTTCTTGTGTATAATTAATGAAAGAGCCACTTTGTCGTGAGGACAGGTTCCTGTTTATGAACCCCTCTGGTCTGTTCAAAAAAACATGCACACAATGAGACCTGAAACAAGGTTGAATGAGGCAAATTTGCGTGCTTAAAAAATGAAAAAACAAGAATACAAAATTGATGGAAGTTTCTGCTCAGATGAGATGTTGGGTTGTCACGCCAACGAACAGAATTAATTATACCCTGCATCACCCCACCCCACCCAACCTCTATCTCTATCTCTACCTCTATCTCTCCCTCTCTCTATTTGTCTGTCAAAATGTGATGAGCTAAGAAACTCAAGAAGCCGCTTTGGGTGTGAAACTGTATCCCTCTCTGGGGGTTTCAGCCATTTTGTTGAATTTGCATCTTAACAACCTGTCTGAGTAATTGAAAAAGTGGTGTCAGAGCCCAGAGTCTTGATCTCTGATATGGTAATTACCTTCCATTTATGCCAGAGACTTTCTGGGAGTCCTGAGATCCAGCGGCAGCAGCTGTCTTTGAGGAAAAAGCGTAATGGCCTGCATATGTCTCTGTCTTGGCCTGCATATGTCTCTGTCTTCTTGGGAGCTATCAAAATGCATTTGGCTGGGCATATTCATCTGTGGTTGACGTCGCTGATTATAAGATCCAGTAAAGTTGTCTAATCTTCGAACAGCAGCAGAAGGAAAAAGAAGGGATGGGGGGGATATGGGCGGAAGGATATGGGCACACCTTTCATGTGGTTTTACCCCACTCTAAAATGGGTTCCAGAAGCAAGCGTGCTGCGTACACACAGAGCTTAAAGTCTAAGCTTTTGATGACATGCTACTGGTTTGGTGTGGTGTGGTGTGTGTGTGTGTGTGTGTGAGAGAGAGAGAGAGAGAGAGAGTCAGAATCATGTAATCCTTTGTTAAAAAAAACAAGTCAAGTTAGGAGGTAAGCTGAGTAAAAGTAGGAATGAGAGCCAAGAATAAAAAAAGAACTTTAATGAAACTCAGAAGTGTTCGCTACTGACTGGCGCACACAACAGCCTGTAAATCAATACTTAGCCCATACATTCTTTAATGCTACAAGCAATTAACTGCCACAAAGCCTTTGATACAAAACTCTTTCTACAGATGGCACAGCGTCCATAAATTCTTTGCTGTCCAACATGAACAAGTCTTTAATCTTTGCAGATATACCTAAAAACATGACAGATGACATACATCGGCTGCCTGTAAGATTGTTGTTGAAACCAGGCAGCTTTTATCATTCCATCTTTCATCTGTAACTGTGGACATCAACGCTGCAAAACGTCAAAACAAAGAGCTCAGAGGGACCACTGCGAGAAGGAGAGATCTGACAGATGAAATTATTTGTCTTGGGTAATGTAAACACCTTCCATGTTGGCACAGATGCAATCTGCACACATATGTGCAAGACCCCTACACACACAATATGTAGATGACTCCTAGACCCCCACTCATTACATAGCATGATTTTCACAAAAGATTCCTTCTTAATGGCACGCACAATAGTGTAGTATCAGGTTAGCAGACTTGTAAAAACAGCAATTGCTGCAATATCTGCATTTGAAAATACTACTTGCACTTTTTAATTATGTGCGCGCTTGACCTGCTACGGCACATATGAGGCAACACTTTCTCTCGCTAATCATCACCGCAATCACTTGATTTGCTAAAGCCATTTGTCAATTATACTGCTCTCTTTGAGAGCCGGGGCATTCGCCAATCATGGTCAAATGGAGAGGGAGAAACGGTGGAAGCGAGGAGAGAATGAGAACGCGTTAAATGATCCATGACTCAGTTGCTCCCATTCCCTGATTCATCCTCTTTATGCCTTTAAGATAAACTATTAGTATTAGCTTCATCGGCTGCTTTTAACCGCATAAAATGCCTGAACCTAGATTGAATATTGGTGCAGACAGGCTAAAAGGCTCATAAAATCAGCTGGGGGAGAAATTATGAAATTAAGCTTTTACTTAAAAAAAAGAAAGAACATCTTTCTTATTAGAACTGACGGTTTCCTCCTTTACTGCAGCCATTATGTCCTGTGCAATGTCACTATCAGAGCAATGGTGCTAATTACATACAGGACATTATCCCTTGGTATACATGTAAGTCTTCCTCTAAGTCCCAATCAATACAGAGTTTGTTAAAGAGCCACTAATGTCAGTGGCTCCATGCTTCACAGACACTAACGACTTCGCTCTGGATCCAGCTACGACAGCTGAAGACACCCAGCACACACTGCAATCAATACTTTCTCATACGGGCTCAGACTTTTGCTCGCTGTCTGTCTCACCATCTGTCTTATTGCCACAGTCTTTCTATCTCCCATGCCTATCTTTCCTTCTCCCTTCACCTCTGTCATCTAAGTGCCTTATCTCCTCCCTCTCTGTTACCAAAGATGCGATCTCTCTCTCGCTGTCTCTTTTACCCCAAACACTTTGTATACCTACTGTTTCTCTATCTCTACCTCTCCACCATTCCCGTCCTCTCTCAATTATTCACTCTGTCCATCTCAATCTCGTTCTCTCTGTCTCCCTCGTTCTTTCTCTCTTCCACCCATCTCTCCCCCCCCCTCCTCTTTCTCTCTGCCCAGCCAACAGCTTCATTGTCCTTGGGTCAGGGTGAACAATGTCAGCCCACATGGGGCCCCAGTGCAGTCCCAGCTGAGAAGGCAGGGAGCACCAGAGAACACCCATAACTCAATGTTTCAACTGGGCTGCGGGATAAAGGGAAGCCTCACACATGGCTGACTATGTGGGTCAGCCTTGGATCATTTGTAGAGGAGGAGGCCAGCAACTGGCACCAGAATCCCCCACTGAGGGTGTGTATATATGTGTGTGTGTGTGTGTGTGTGTGTGTGTGTGTGTGTGTGTGTGTGTGAATGAGTGAGTGAGTGAGTGAATGAGTGTGTCGTGTCCCCTTGCCACCCAGTGGCGAGGCCCCCCTCCAGTTCATCCCAGCCAACTATTCTATGGGAAACCTGCTCCTCTCTCCGTCCCCGCTGCAGCTTCCCTCCACCCTCATCTTATACGCAACCGCACCCCGATGCCTTTGTGAGCACCGGGGACAAAACAGGGGACTCTTTGGGGCCACCAATTAGTCCTCCCCCATGGGGTGACATGGCCCATGAATAGAGGGACCCCCAAACCATCCACGCATATAATCTCAGTCTTCCCTTTTGAGGCTGTGCTGTCATCACCGCACAGATTCAACTTTGTTTTCAGAAATGTCTCCTTCTTGATTTAAAGGCACGGCCCCCTGGTCCAAAAAAGTGAGCATCCGAATGCCTGTGACTCGCCCTGTCATGAGAATAGGATGGAACTTGTTCCTCTAACTGTGTGTTCATCCTGGAAGGGAGGGGGGGGAAGAGGGGGGAAGAGAAGGTGAATTTTTCCCATCAATCATCAAGTGACATAAACAACAATAGCAACTTAGAAACCATTACCAAAACAAACAAAGACATAGCAGGAGAGTCTGCAGCCAGAACCTCAGACGCAGGGATAGGCTATGTAAACTAAAGTGCTGATTGAGTAGGCACAGAGGGACCTTTTTGAATGAACAACTCCGATTGCTCATGAACCAAAACACATGTCACAGTGACGAGATGTCTCAATGGCTGCATTATTACTTGCACAAGCCCCTCCCCCCACTGCTTATTGGCACTGGATTAGCTTTCGGGGGAAAAGAAATGGTTTTTGAAAGACATCTGATGATATAAATTTCAATACCATTTACAGAAAAGGCAAATTCCTCCCTGCCTGTAGGTTGGGTAAACGCTGTCATCAGTCAAAATTACCCATAGTCATTACATCTTGACTCAGGCTCAAGAGGATTTCATCTGAATAACCTTCGCCTTTCAACTATTCTAACATTCAAACATCCTTTAAGTCTCCTTGAAACTGTTTTTCTATTGACTTTTTATATGAGAGATTAGGCATGGAAGCCGCATGCAGACATTCTGGCACTAACCCCCCCTAAGCACACTAATACACACACACATACTCCAGGATTTAACGTGCCATTTTCTCCTCTCACCTCTTCTAGACAGACCGTCAGCAGAGAGCTCAAAGAACATAACGTGAGAGAGGAGAGAAACAGAGAGAGACAGAGTCAGACACAGAGAGCGAGAGAGGAAGATGCATGTGGGATATTTGTGGATGTTAGTTTTCTCACCCTCCTCTCCAATGTCACTGAGCTCCTGACAAGCCAGAACAGGTGACGCTTGCTAAATTACCTCATACCTGCTCAAATAAACGCTTTAAAAGAATTATAGGAAATATCCATCTGCGTTTAGAGCATTTTCACTTAGTGCGTTAGTGGAAACGCCAGAAATCTGGGGGGGGGAAAGGTTTTTACACTTGGCTGAGGTGGAAGAGTTGATGTGTTAGTAAAAACAAAATTCGACAAAAGTGGAATGGAAACAAACTTAGTGAATAAATCAAAATCTACATGAAGCATGTGACTTCTTCGTCACTCAAGCTTCCGCTCCTCTGAAGACACGAAGAACATCAGATCTGTGAAGCAAACATAAATGTATTTCCATCACATTTTTTGACATGGTTTACCATTGTTTGAGGTTTGACTTGCGCTCTTCTAATTACGTCATCTTGTTGCGTTGTGTCCCTCTTCTTCTGCAATGGTTTAATGGCACCCAACTTTACATTTGAATGGAAACTTGACTACAATGCCAAATCTCTCCTTAAATATTATGAAGTAATCAGAAATTTCACTGAGTATTTGTCATAGAAACAGCTTAAAACCCCAAGCTCTTTAAGGGGTTATCCAACACAGAAAATGTTGTGTAGTCACTCTTCAGTTAAATGATCCACTCCAAAAAGTCATTATATTAAAAAAAACCAGCACAAACAAGCTCCCCTCTGAACAGCAGCAACAAATCAAAACAGAAACAGAAAAATATCTACTCTCGAAGCGAAGCACATGGGTTCTTTGTTCATCATCATCAGCAGTAGGGCTCAGCCAGGCTATTTAATGCTTGGCTGGAGAGTCAGGCAGCATTTTATATTTGTTTCAGTTCACATACCTGAGGAATACTTTTCTATTCCCAAACACTGCACAGGGCAAGGGTCTCAGGATCTATAATTTATAAACTACAATTCATAGCCGCTGTGTACCAAACACTAAGCAGGAACAGCTTTCAAGAAGGTTCAGGGTGTCACTTAAAGCATTTTCAACTGATTTTCTTTCACACTGATATTTGGTTTCCTTACAGAATAGCTGCTATGCCATCTGAAGGTGAAAGCTGCAGGGTAGAGATGCTCTGTGGGTTCTCACTGAGAGGAGGGGGGTGCGGGGGTGAAGGAGGGCTGCTAGGCAATAGATCAATGACTCCGTGTTCCCACTGAGAGACATAGGAAGTACAGGGCAAGCAGCAGCCGGCGCCCTAAAATAGCTCCACCGATTGCAGCTCAGCTTTAACCCAAATAATGGGGAGACTGACCAAGGTCTGTGGAGGTCTCTACATTTTTGATTAGTTTGTGACCTCCGGGTAGAGTGGAGACAGAAGAGAGATTCAGGGGAATGTCAGACAGTGAAACACCCACCCACCGACCCACACACACACACACACACACAATATATATCTGTCCATGTAACACTTTCTGTTCTTTAGAAAAAGGAATAGCTTGACATTGAATATGAAAGCTTAGACAAATAAAGTATTATCAAAGCCTCCTCTTCTGAGGGGACTGGTGCAGTTGAGATTGAGTACACATTAAGATAAGATTGTGAAATGTAGTTCATTACCAGGTTGGATGAATCTTTACTAGCCATGCTAGCGGCGTGGCTTTAGGGATGGCAATGTCAATCTCTCGTTGGTCCACCACTTTGGTTCAGACTAAAAATATCTCATGAAATTTGGTACGTACATTAATGGTGCCAGAGGAATAATCCTAATGGCTTTGGTGATCCTCTGACTTTACATCTAGCACCGAAAGCATATTAACATTTGTGGTTTTGAGTGAAATGTCGAAAGTGTCAGATAGATTGCCATACAATCTGGTACACACATTCCTGTTCCCACAGGTTTAACTGTTTGTCAATACCCTGACCTTTCATCCATTACCTGCTAAACCAATGACATTCCCATCGGCCTCAACTGTAATTTAGCGCTAATGTTATATAGATAACAGGTCAAACTAAGATGGTGACCAAGGTACACCCTATATACCTGCTGAAGATCAGCATGTTTGCATTGTCCTTGTGGGCATTTTTGCATGTTGACATTAGCTTTTAGCACCACTGTGTCAAAGTACAGCCTCATAGAGCTGCTTATGTGCTGCTTAGTCTTGTTCTACAATATCTGTTCCCATGAAGCCAGGCTCCTCATATGGAGACCACCATAATGTAAGTACAAATCCATGATCCCATGTAGGTCCTAAAATTCCTATTTTGCACTAACCTTTCAAATATGTTTCCCCGCTGAGCCACAACATCTTTGTGACGGTTATCTTAATGTAGCTTAATGAGAAAAGACAAGACTCAGCTTTTCCCTGACCCAGAAAATAAAACAGCGGATCAGCATGCAATAAATAGAAAAACCATAAATGGAACCATACATAAAAATGAAGTAAATAATTAAAAAAATGATGATTCTGGACAAGCTGGCTCATTAGTAGAATTGTCTTCAGAGGAATCCATCTCATTGTGCTGTGCGTTCACCAATAAGACTTTTCCTGTCGACTGAACAGATAAACAGATTCCAGCAGAGAGCTGCTTCTCCCATAATGACGCATCCTCTCTTTTCTTTCATTCTTTCAGTCTCTATCAATTTCTGCTTTCCTTTTTTTTGCCCCCCACTGTTCTGTCCACTTCTCTCGCCCTCCCTCTTCCTCTACTTCTTTCTGCACTAACCCTCCTCCCACTCCTCCTTCCCCTGCCTTCGCTCGCCTTTTCTCAGGGTCAATTAAGCTACAGTAACTAAACAGCAGTGCACCCTGTCACATTCCATCCAGTCCCCCTCAGTGAGTGACTACAACTTACACTAAAACAAACGGGCTCTGAAGGAACCCGCTTCAGTAGCGATTACCATATGAACAACTCACTTCTAACGCACAATGAACTACCTTGACAGACCTTCTCTGGCCTCATGGAAATCTGTTATTAATGGGGTATAAAGAAGGGTCTGTGTGCAGGTTGTCTACCCTGTTTCGCCTCTGCTGCTCTGGCCTGGTCCTCCTGGCTCTGCTTTCCCAGCGCTGCAATATTTACTTCATAGGGGGTTGACAGAGCAGCAAAGACGCTCGCTCTTGCACACCTAAGTACACACAAGCTCACAGCGGGGCAGGCATAAGCACAGAGAAAATACATGAAACAAAAACTTTGATGTACACACTCTCGCACACATGTGCACACAAAAACATGCCCACTCTTTCAACTACAAGAGCACCACACTGTGCACTTGAGAGGCCAACCTCCACCAAAGGCAGATCTATTTCTCTTCTCTCCTCATCCACCACCTCCTCGCAGAAACCCTTCAAATCTTACAGTGTGTCAACCATGAAAATCATTTAAAATGGATGAGAATGGGTACTTCTTGCCCTTGTTTTCTGTTTTAAAGTGGTTTCAGATATTTTCATGTAAATAAATGTTTGTTTTGCTACTATTGCTGATCACTACAATGCAAATCTGACTCAGCTGTGCTCTAAAGCCTTTCCATTCGCTTTTCTAAAGACCCAGCGGAAGTTGGACCTTTTCTTGGAAACATCTCCTAATGCACAGGGCTGAATGTGTTTCTGAAAACGGGTTGGTGTAGAGTAAATAGAAAAAGAACTGGGTAATGAGCACGAGCCACCGTACAGAAACTGAAGAGACAAGAACAAGGCCGACAGCAACAGAACTGATGTGTCATTCGATTTTTCATTCAAATACAGCACAGCAATACCTTCTTAGTACCAATGTCACTACATTTTCCTGTCTTGTCTTACCTGGTCAAAATATCTGTACGTGCACAAGGGCAAACTGTAAACGTGAGAAATATTTCCTGTCGTAACAAATCTGGAACTGACACCCTGCAGGCAGGTAGATCAGGTTTTCCCACGACCTGATACTTTCCTCTGCATCTCTGTGCCTCAAAGGCTGAGAGAACAAGCCTGCCACATTCAAAAGAACAGCCGTGTCGACTGAAGCAGAGAAAGGGGGAAATACAGTATCACATGATTATGTCGGACACCCAACAACATACACATATACATTATAAATTTGATCTGTTTGGGGGGAGGAGGTTTTGTTGATTGGCTCTTTGTGATCAACCACTACAGCTTACATCCTCAGCCTGCAGGGTGGGTGGGCAGAAACACACTCAGATAGGTTCGATTGAACACTCAACTCAACACTCACTGTAATCATGTTCTTCTCTGTTTGAACATGAAAAATCAGATCAATAGTATGTTTCAATACGGGAAACACGGAACACGCCCTGCAATCAGACCTACCTACACTCACTGCGACATGTCTGTTCATCACATCACAAAGAGGGAGAAATGCTATATTCACCGCAATGCCAAAATCTGTAATTGAGGGAATAGTCATGCTGCTAGAAACCGTGACTCAGTGTTCTTAGTTTGGCCGCACTTTGATGTTCCCATTCACGAACATATTGTAATTGAAAGAAATTGGAAACAACAGATGGCGTGACAAAGTGTTATATTATGCAGCAATATTGTGTCATACTTTGTTTTAGTGCTCCCAGTTGAGTTGTGGGGAGTGATAGTGCCAAAACCCGTCACAACCGTCACAACCAGTCACAATCTTCTGTTTGTGTTAAGTGAGTAAGGTTTACTAAGGCATTAGATTTATTATATGGCACTAGGGGTGGGCCATATGGATTAAATGTTCTGTCTCTGTTATTGTATGTGATGATAATGATGGTGGTGGTCAGAGATACTAAAGAGAAAGCTACCATGGTATGACACATGTCAGTTTTCAAGTTTCCGTGATCCCACAGTATATTTTAATATATCTACCACTCATACATTGTATTAATGGTAATGTGTCCATACCAGGGCTGCAAATAATCATTATTACCAATCAATATTTTCTTGATTTATCAATTCCTAATTTCTTCTAATGAAAAATGTCGACTCTAATTTCCCAGAAACCAAGGTGATTTAAATCTCTTGGTTTATCAGACCAACAGTCCAAAACTCAAAGATATTAAGTTTACTATCATCAATGGCAAAGAAAAACATCATGTTCTCATAATTGAGACACTGTAACCAGAAAAGGTGAATTGATTGTCAATGTATTTGTCATTTAATTTTCTGTCGATGCCTGCCTAATCGATTAATCCACTAATAGTTACAGTTTAGACCGTACCATCCCACCTGACCTCTTTTTAACATTTAATTGCGGTGTCCAGCAGGCATCTGTGGCAATAAAACAAAGAAAACCTGAGTCAGAGAATCGGGCTTCTCATGGATCAGATCTTCATCTGACCACAAAGACATATGACTCCCAGCACATGTCCGACTCACCGACACTTGATACACAGAACCCAGCCAAAAACCCCCGATAGTAGATACCAGAGAGGGACACATACGCAACCCAGCCCATAGCAAAGCATGTCTTTACCCTGAGGCAATGTGTGCTGCTGTGTAGCTCTGGATGTATGTGTGACATTGAGAAGCTATATCTATCATATATGATTGCTTGTGTGCACATGCCTGAATGCCTGTGTATGTGTGTGTGTGTGTGTGTGTGTGTGTGTGTGTGTGTGTGTGTGTGTGTGTGTGTGTGTGTGTGTGTGTATACGCATATATGTTCCTATGCATGTATGTGCGTGTGCACTCTTGTATGCATGTCATCTAGAATTTCCAGTGGACCTTCACAATGCCATAAAAGCTTGTGTAAAGCTTGTTATCTCTGACATGTATTTGTTCATCAAACTCCACCCAAAAACCCCTCAGAGTTGGATAAAGTTCCTATTACTCAGAGACTATTTGTCCTCTTGTACAAATGGCTGCAATACAGGTGCGCTGCTCTTCTCTCTGTCCATTTGAGAGATAGCTATCTGTTAAAAGGGTAACCAAAGCCTCTTCACTTGTTGGGTCCCCCCCCCCCTTTATTTTCTCTGCATTCAGCTCCTCATTACATCCCAGTGTGAATAATATCTCCTTTTAGCTCTGCTTACTTGAGGCATATGGCAGGCCTACCGTAATCAGCAAGCTGTTCCTATGACTCACCTTCCCTCTTTGGTTTTGTTACTGCACTCTTATGACCACATCATATGATGACAATAATCAAGCAAATTTGAACCATGAGCCGAACTCATGATAGGTGCGGTTTTGTCAAGAAGAGGAAGGCAGCGGTCATTCGTGAGAAGAGAAAAGGCACACAGGGAAAAACCAGTATTAATGCTTCTATTGATCACAATCTCACCATCCGCTCCTACACCCTCTTTAGTTGTAACACAATGCATCCCAGGGAATGAATAACTATTGCTAATGGCTATAAAAAGCTCCTGAGAATCGGCTAACGTTCTAGCCACTAAAATCGATACCTCCCCCAACCACAATCTTTATTTAATCTCAATATAGTGGCACAAAGAATTAAGGTTGAAAAGCGAATGAGAAATTGCCCTCTCAGAACGGAATGGGAGACTTTGCTCCTTTTGGATTATCCTAAATTGACTGAAGCACTGCCACTACATCCTAGTACCTATCCAAAGTTTGCACTCTACAACAGTATGTTAACTGATTCATCCATGCTAAAAAATCCACTCTGTTGCTATCCTGTAAGGTGCTTTGGATAAAAATAGCGCCACTCTTCCTCTGTAGTGTCAGACTGACTCCAATCATTCGCAGAGGATTCCAAATAACAATCAATTAATTAAATGCATCTCCCCTGTGCTCACCCCTTCCATTCAGTTGCTGCTGTAGTCACAGCCCAGGCAGTATTTACTATAGTAATTAACCCAGCGTTACAAGCATGGAAATCCCCGTGATGAAGGAATAACTATCTGACTGCCTCCAGGGTGGGACAGGCAATGAGAGCACTCAAATAGAAAGTCACGCCTTATTATGCAGGTGGTGGAGGTAAGAAATACAGCCTCCCAAGGTAATTGAGGCCATGTAGGCGGCTTCTTACAGACAATCTCCCTCAACAAGCCTGAGATGCTGGTGTAAAGTGGAAATGAAAATAGCTGAAACCCTGAAGTGGTCTGCCCTCCGTAATCAGCATATGTTACTGTCCAAAATATCAACTATTCAACTATCAAAAAGTGGACAATTGTGAGCAGGTTACACCATAGGTGAGCCTCTGTGAAATTTAAATAACATGTTTGTACGTGATGCTAAAATGACTCCCATATTATCCCTAGACACGCTTTTCTCATTCTTTCTTTCATCCTAGAGGCACAATTGCACCACAAGTTTTGGTCAATATCTGCAGCAAGAAGAACATAAAATCACGGTAGCCATAAAACCTGGAATCCTAGTTATGTGCATAATTCTACCATGAGATGTTTTTCAAACTTGTCACTTGATTGCTCAGCTGTCACAGGGTTACTGACTTTAGTTCTTGCTTTATTGAGTTGTTTGGTTGTGTGTGCATGTGAGGGCATGCAGGTGTGAATGAAAAGTGCGTAGTCCTGTGCGTGAGTACAATTGATTGGAAATGTACACAAGTGGTCTAATCATTTGTAACCGCATTCTCTTTCATTCAAGTGGTTAGTGTCTGTTCATTTACCAAAGTTTGGGTCACCCAGAGTTAGGCAGCATGACTAACACAAGAGCACACACACACACACACACCTATAGACAAACACATTGGCTAACACACACCAAGTCCTTCACCTGTTAACGTGTGAAACAAATGACTGCTGCAGCGGCGCCAGTGTGAACACACCACCATGTCCCGTCTTATCGGGTGGCTGCATGAAACCCTGTTTGTTCTAGATAGAGAGTCTGCAACAATCAACCAGTCAGCTTGAGGGAATTCAGCTGGTCCTGTATGACTGCACCTCACAGAGACGCAAATCCACTGCACCACAGGGGAAGGATGAAGATTAATGGTACAGAATGAATGACAACAATAGGTCTACACCACAGGATCAACTCAATACACCAAACTCTTAATCTTATCTAGGTCAGTGCTGCACCTCCAAACACTCATCCCACCTCCTGTCTTTGCACTCTGATGTCTTTGTTTTCATGTGTGGTGATGTAACATACTGTAACTTTGCAGCGCAAACTCAAGATGGAGACCAGGTAGTGGAGTCATGCGTTGAAAACCCATAGCCAGCAGCAACACTCTCTAATAACCGAGTCACTGAGGAGGAACTATACAAATCATGTGTAATGATGAAAAGGATTGTGTAACGTAATTAACCCTTACATTTTAAAGTTTAAAAACAGCTGAAGAGAAGAGCACCATAATCATCTGATATGGATATAAATTTTAAACAAAGGACGAAACATCACTTGGAAGTACAAAGTTGTAAAAAGAGCCATTCCTTGTTAGTAAGGCCAAGTTACGACATTTAAATGATTAACGGAGAGTGTGTCTAGATAGCCTCACCTACCGTCCTGTGTTCCTATCTAGTTACCAGGCTAGCATTACTAGACTAGGCAGCATTACTAGATCTCATGCACCCAGTGTTAGCTCACATGTACTCTGACACAAATAAGGAGAGCAAAAGATAGGGAAGAAGACAGAAACTGAAGAGGGGGTGACTAATGAATTGGCTGTCTTCGGTTTTTCCTACCTGTTGAACAGTGGAGAGCAGGAGTTAAAGCCTTTATGCAAACAGGATTCGATACTGAGAGAACACACACATTCACATAATCGCTTCCAAAAACAGGAATAATTCCCTGTGATGATGTCTGACCAGTTTTGACTCATCCGACTCTCCTCAGAGGAGCTGGGCGCATAGCCATGCGTCCTCACTCAGACTCCAAACCCAATTAAATAATCAAGGGTTCAATTGCTGTATAATACCACAATCAATAAAGAGAGGATTTCTTGGTTATTTGGATGAAATTAAACAGATCCCACAAGAAACAAATACAAAGAACCTATCAGTGAAACAGATGAGACAGTTCCAGATTAGTTGAGGATGGGAGTAGATCAAAAGACCCAGCATTTCAGTATGCAGCTGCTGCACTGCCCAATCAAATCTAACTACTCGGACACCAAAAGAGGCCTCATTGCAGAATTGTCAGTCGCTACACACACCAATTTATGCAAGAGTGCATACACACACAAACAAGACACTAGCTCGAATACATGCACATAGCCTCACAAACCTGGAAGCGATCATCTCCTGAATAATCCAGTCAGCACACAAATCAAAACCTTAACAGGTTAAGAACAGCAAAGAAGCTTTTTAACAAATTATGTAAAAAGGCCCCCAGTAGACTGTGGTGAATGAATCACGGCAAGCATGCTGTGCACATTATCAGAGGCGGATGAATGAATACATAATCATGCAAGGCACAACTTCTCTTTTCCTGCATCACAGCTTGTCTGTCTTACTGCCTATCAACCTGCTTGCCTGATTACCTGCCCACATACAGAGCACCTTTTGTCCAGATTAAAGGGGCATGGACGGGGGCGAAATGAAATATTATTCCTTTTCACAAGAATTCATTTTGAAAAGGAGATGTGTTGAGTTTATTTGCTCTGTGTGCCTCAAAACCTCACTGCCTGCCTCCCCCGCTAACTGTCCAGCCTCTTTCGCTTACTCTCCCTGGCAGGCTGTCTTCCTCTCTACTTGTCTACCTGAATAAATGAAACTACAGCCTGCAGCAAGTTAGCTTAGCTTTGCATAAAGACTGGAAACAAGGGGAAACAGCTCTGTCCAAAAGTAGCAAAATCTACCTAACAGCACCTCCAAAGACTCACTAATTAACACGTTCTATCTTGTTTGTTTAACCTGTACACAAACCGAAGTGTAAAAACGACACCTTGTGGCTTTATGGGGTGCTATGTTCAGAGTGCACAATTTCTGGTTAAATACTGAAAAAGTCAATGACGACTTCTTCATTAAACCAAAACCACAATTTTTCTCTAAACATAGCAAAGTATTTTATAGCCTGAATGACGTGATCCCTGGTCTTGTGACAAAGTATTTAAATATATTTAATTGGAGATAGGGTTGCCCTGCTACCTGTCTACCTGCCTTCTAGTCTCCATTTGCCTATCAGTCTTCTTTCCTCCCAATGTCAGCTCAGGCTGCTGTCACACCATACATTTAATCAGTTCAGCAGCTCTGGATATACCGAGCAGTCTCCCTGTGCTGACTGAACTGTGTGCATGTGTGTGTGTGCGTGTGCGTGTGTGTGTGTGAGAGATGTGAGTGGGCCTTTGTGAGGCCTCCACTCAGCAGAGTGATGATAAGTACTCCCAGCCCAGTGCTCCGCATGAGCTGATGGACAGACAGGCCAAGAACACTGGGGGCCTTGTGGTTGGACATGTGTGTGCATGTGTGTGTATTGCGGTGAAAAGAGGGGAAGGGAGAAGACGGTGGCTGGGGACTGGAGTGTGTGTGTGAGCCTGCGTGCGTTTCTTTTTTCACCAGCCACGCTACCAGGCCATGCCACATGGCTGCAATTTGTTCATTAGCTATGTAATAAATGTACACACACACACAGAGGTAATATTGTTCAGAGTTCTGCCTGATTGGATTCTGAAATAGAGGACCCTCAGGGGAATCACTTATAGTCTGCCAGCCACTGTGACCAGGACAAGGCTGATTTCTTAACAAGATTTGAGGCAAACTCTGACGAAACACATGTGGTCTGTATTTTTCTATATGCTGTAAGGAACACTGTGAACATAAACTAAACTAATGTTGGTTGTGAAAGGTTTCGGATATTAGCGACTAATATCCACAACTTGAAATCCAAATAGTTTTGATTGCATTCATATGGCTGAATGTAAAAGTCTTTCCTTATAATGTTTCATGTTTATGTGTCAGAATAACTACAGGTCATTGTAAAGCTTTACCAGTCACCTGGAAATTATTAATAATCACCCAGGGCAAATTACAAGCAATCTATCATCATCATCAGTGTGTCAGATGAGCTAGGGATGGTTGTTACAAATTATCTGATGTCTAGGATATCAGTCGATGGTTGTTTGAGCTGCCAGGTTTAGGGTCAGCTATTAAATGTTTGCATCACAAGATATAAAGCAATATTGGATTATGTGAAACTAAATCCCTGCTGACAGATCATTTGAACAGAAATGTTGCCACGGAGGAAGTCCAGAAACATGGATAATAAACTAAATCTGTCTAGCCTTGCTTGGCCTGCACATGGAAATCAGCAGTGGGGCTTTTGGAAGAAGAAGCTGCTTGTTCCACATTCAGCGAGGCTTATAGCCTCTGGGAGAGTATGACTGCTGCTCTGCCATGAGCATACAGATCACCTTACACACCGGCTTTCCTCTGCTTTGATGACTGATGCGCACACACACATACACACACACATACACGTGCACGCCCACACACACAGCCATGCATGCCTGCTTCCAAAGATACTCAGGAGCATTAACACACTGGGTTTGCACGAGACACGCACACACACACACACGTTTACCTCATCCCCCACCTGGATTAATTCACCTGCTGCACCTGAGAATGTGACCGCTATGATGTCACCTGCAATCACTTCAAAGGCACAAAAGCACCTCGGTGCCATCAGCACAAAGAGCAAACACACCCTCTCACTTCCTCCTTTGTCCGTCTGTCCCCTAATGGCAATTCCCTTGCAGAAAGTCCATACATGGTGAAGGGAGAATTACACAGTGTACTCTACAATCAGGTATTCTTGGGTTTTTGCCCATTGGCACTCACTGTGCACCACTGTAACAATGACAAGCTTTCTTTATTTACTCTTCCCTCTCAGTGACATCAAAGAAACTGCCCTGTTGTGTGCACTTACATGTGTCTTTTTTGTGTGTATACATGAGTTCATGTGTAATTGTGTACACGCATTTGAATGAAAGGTGGCTGAGTGTGCTGAGAATCCACGATTACAACGCTGCCGGTTTTCTGCACTCCGAAAGCTCCTATTGGAAATGCTCAGAAAGCAGGGTTTGATGCGATGAGACAAGGCGATAATACAACCACCACATTAGTGCATGGTTAGCCATTAAAAGACCCAAATGAGATTATGAGGTCATATGGGAGGTACAAAGCCTACAGCCAAAACAAGAAAAACCTTCTGTGAAAGTAACAGTGCATGGTCAGTATTCCTTCTAAACAGAGAGGGAACAAATCTAAATGTGGAGGAAGGGAGAGAAAGAAAATGGGACAGAAAAAGGAAGAAAGAGAGAAAGACAGGCAGATTAATACAGAAAGACAGAGACAGAGAGACAAAGCATGATAGCAAGAGGTATTCCCTGCCATGGAAATTTCCATAGTGGTCGATTTCTGTTGTAATCCATCATTGAATAACACATGAATTCAGCATGATTTACCATCAACACATCCAACTGAGCATGAAACAGGAGGGCCTGGCCCCTCTTCCCTCTCAGCTTTTCCATTGTAAAGCAAGGTGAAATAACAGCCGTTCAATGCACTGTAACACACTGGAGATGCACCGGCCCCATGAGTGCTATTCACAAGATGATGCCTACTGTGAAAATATTCTTCTGCTCTCTTTAGGAAGGAGAGCACAGAGCGATGGAGAGAGTTTATATGTACCGTAGGTGTGTTTGTGTGTGTGTGTGTGTGTGTGTGTGTGTGTGTGTGTGTGTGTGTGTGAGAAAGAGAGAGAGAGAGAGAGAGAAAGAGAGACTGAAAAGATGCATGCACAGAAGGAGATAGAGGATTCACTGCTGAGATAAAAATGGAATCCATTTTGGTTCTTGAAGCACACTCATCCACAGTGTGAGAACCTGCTTGGTGTGTTAGCTTGCCATTGCTCTTTCAATCAATTCCCCTCTTTCCTCCTCTGCTCTATTTCAATTGTTCCACCTTACCTTTGCTGCAATGTTTATATAATTTCTTCCTTTACTCACGCTCCTTTCCCTTCCTTTCCTTTCCTCTCCTTTCCTCCTCCTCTTCCTCTCACTTCTCCTCTCTCTAGGCAGCCAGGCACCCCAACACTGTCTCAGGTCCTGAAACTATGGCAACGGAATGAGAGAGCAAGCGCTCTCTATGATTAATAGATGAGAGATGCAGTGCCAATCGCTGGGGCCTGGGGAGGAGGGACAGATGCACTCGAACAACGCCACGCAAACATGCACGCACAGTCACAGAGAGTACACACACTGAGTACACACTCTCAAACCCCCCCACCATTAGCCACACTCCGTGCTTTGTGGTAATATACACACAGAAAATGGGAAAGGGTCTGACTTACGCACCACAGAGAGACACATAGACACATGCGATATAGGCAGAATTAGGGCTAAAAGAGCGAACGAAGAGGCGGCAGAGTTTTCCTGGTGCTTAACCCCATGACACACACACCCTTATTGGCTGCCAACAAGCAAATCAACCACAGAAATAACCACAGCCTCAGCAGCGGATGCGGCCCTAATGAGTCTTAACAGACTGTGGCTGTCTCCATGAGTCACAGCTGGCTGCTCTCACCTGTAAAAGCACAAGAGCAGCACGGGAACTAGGACATCATATTCATGTACCGCCATTTACATCATTTGACCTGTAGTACGAGACTTGGCTATTTTCAAAGCCAGTCATTCATCCATCTCCCAGGAAATCACACAAAGCCCTGCTGCTTTTGGATTATCCCTGTAAATTTATTTCCTTTCCATTCCATTTGAGTAATGACAGGTGACCAAACTCAGCTGTGAAAAAGGTATTATCACATGTTATTGCTGCATGTACTAAGTGTTTAAAATACAGAATTTTCATGAAGAGAAGCCTAATGTTATAGGCTGAGTTTTCCGTTGGTACGCATGTGGTGAAGTTTGGCTCCTCAACAATTTTCTCCTAGATGCGCTGGCTATTACTTTCTAATTCACTTAATTTCTAACAACAAAGCCTTGCCAAGGACCAACAGCCAAAACACCAACAGACACTCCGCCAATTCTGACACTGACTTGCGGCGCCTGGCCCAAATAAGCCTTTTGCCTGGTCCTTCATGCCTCTGGCTTTCTTGGCATAGACAGCACGCTCAATCAATTATGCTAATGTAACCAGTATGAAGAGTGTTTAACACATGGACGGTTAATTCAATGGATGCACTGTAGAGTCATTTATAGGGAGCCGGAAGGGTTAAGGCTAAGTGGGGGAAAGCAGCCAGTTAGAACAACGAAACACAATAAAACCTGGAAACTGGAACGCTGTGCATCCATGCATGTGTGTGTGTGTGTGTGTGTGTGTGTGTATGAAAGACACATAGAACATGGAACAACAAGCTGAAGCAAGTGATTAGCGAGTCATTACATTTTAAATGAGCCATGCTGTGAATACAGCACACTGGACCATACTGCATGGTGCGATATGTTAGGTCACTATAGTACACTGAATATTATTTATCATCTCCTATAAACAGTGTGCATTATGTTCCAACTTAATTGGAAAGGACGGCGGTAGTGAGCAAATAAACCGCTGGCTCCTTAGAAAACCAATTACATCAACAAATCAGATACATGGACATTTAGATGCAGACATCTGCCATCTCCTCTCATCCCGTCTAATATCATGCAGTATGTTTTTCTCAGATAAAATGAAAATCATTTTATCAAATATTTTATCAAAACTCCGGAGGGTCAGGGAAATCATAACCAAAAGACACAAATGAGAGAGATGGAGCCGCAGAAGGTTAAGTAAAATGTTTATACAAAGGAGGAGTTGTGTAATTTGTTAGAGCAGGTTAGAATAGCTTCCTGTTTCTTTTTTTTCACCTTCTGAATCACAGCAGACTCCCACTGAATCTGAAAAGAGAGCCAACTTGAGTACAGCTACAGTCAGCAAATGTGCCATGTAACATCTGTGATGGAAACTTCCACTAAAATACAAGCCTCTTTGATTATACTGACCTGTATTTCCAAAAGAAAATGTGCTAAAACACAAACGCAGGCTCATGATGATCCTTTATAATGTTGCACAACTAGAGCAGGTTTGTCATTTAGTGTTCAGGCAATGTAATTGAAGCAGCAGCAATTTAGAAGGATGTGGAATCTGGAAAATGGGTTAAGCATCAATAAATCACATCCAGATGAGTGAGAGGGGTTTGATTCTCCCTCACACTCTAATTGTTTAAAAAAGAAAACCCACCAGCCCACACACGAAGGACATGCATAAATAAAGCATGGCTTTATAAAATATGCATAAATACGACACTATTGAATGTTGGGTGTTGATACTAACTGAATGAGGAACAATGGTTAACAGCAGCTGACCAGTCTCATTGTTATTAATAGAAGGACACTTAATTTGAACAGGACCAAAACCAGTTATCAATTATTCAAACCTACTGTATTCAGGCTGCATCTGCATCTGCCCTTAACTGGCAAAGGTAAATACTCTCTCTCTCTCTCTCTCTCTCTCTCTTTCTTCCTCTATGTCTGCCTCTCTCTACCTCTCTCTCTCACACATACACACGCACACACACATACAGTGTGACAAATCCACATCAGTCACACACAATGCCATCCCCACTGCCATTGTTAGGGGATCAAACGCTCCACAGAGCATTGCTCCAAATACAAGCAACAACTCTGGTCGCGCTGCTCTATTCTGCCTCTCCAGGAAGAGAACAGGCAGGCTGCTGTCACAAAGGTAATCATGCTGTAATTCATGTATCAGCACCACAACATGTCATTGTATAATGTGTTAATAGCAGGATTTGCACTCTTGTTTGTGGTGTTGTAGCCTTTATGAAACAGTGTGGTGGGATTAACAGCCGGTGCAACATCTCAAAAAATGCCTCCAGGACATCTGAATGCCTTGAGGCTAATGTTGTAGGAGGAGCGCTGGTAAAATGTTAAAACATTCTGCTATTTCACATTCAAGACCTATGTGTAATCCTCAGCTCAGTATATATACTGACTGCAAAAAAAAAACCACACGAGGTCAGAGATGAAAAAAACTGCAACACACAGGAGTACCAAATATTTCCAGTTATTTCAGGAAAAACTGATGAAATACAACACTCTTTCCTCTCAGGGCTGGCGTGGAATCTTTCTATCTTTTTTCTTTTCTTTTTTTTTTTGTAAAGGCTGATACTAGAATCATGTTTCCAAAACACCATGTCCTGCTGCTGAAAATCAGCTGACAAGAGGCGCATTTTGCTCTGGGCATTCAATACTCCTTGGATTCACCCATTTATATCATCACCCTTGCACGCCTGATAATCTATAACCTACATTTAGAGTTGCTGAATCCTTCATACTGGAAGAGGAGAGGAGAGGAGAGGAGAGGAGAGGAGAGGAGAGGAAAGGAAAGGAAAGGAAAGGAAAGGAAAGGAAAACCACTGGCAATGACTGGGTGTTGGCAGTCAGGCTGCTGGATGTGGTCTGTGAGGCCTCTATCTCCTCTCCCAGCTTGTTAAAGAAATAGTGCAGCAGCACTTCATTTAATGGCAAATCCACTTCTGAGACCTGGGCAATTTTGTCTCCTGGTCAGAATTACAAACATTTGATTGATCTTTCGGTGCAGAGTAATAGTGACCACTCCGCCTCCTGGTATAGCTTGAAATCCCTGAACACACCCTAGCCAGTTATATGTGTGTGTGTGTGTGTGTGTGTGTGTGTGTGAAACAGAGAGGGAGAAAAAGTCTCAGCCTGCAGAGTTAACCCACTTAAGAACAATAACAATCTGCAAGTGTAAAATGATCAATTAATTCGTATGGAATTGCTGTGATTCTGATTAGAGTTGTGCGGAGGGAATGAAAACAGAAGGAAAGGTTGTAAACACCGGCTACGTCATTAGTCTGCATGCAAATTGCTGCTCTGCTTCTGAATATCCAATCATGTGAGAATAAATGGCAAATGAAAATCCCATTATGCACTGTAGTAATGGAGCAAGTGCCTCGGTGTTTACGCGCTTTCATAACAAGGCAGGTGTGCATATGATCGCTGCCATGTTTAAAACGAATGCAATGTTTTTAAGTCCGCAGCTGTGGACTGCAGCTCCACAACACTAACGAGGCTGAAGGGGAGAAAAAAAGACAGAAACGCTGCTGGACGCAGGAGCAAGAGGACAACAGTCGGTCCGGGTCCTGCAAGTCCCCACAAGCACAGTCCGTGTCCGCCGTGCACGCAGACGCCAGCCGGAATGATACTCGCATTGTTTCGTGTTTAGACTCGATCCGCAGCAGGTTCTCTGAGACCGGCACTTCTTCGCCCCACCTGGGTAACAAACGGCATAGAGGGGGATTGCGCACGAAAATGGGGTCTGTTTATATCGCACAGCGTATATTTGCCTCGCATCGCAGTTGCCCTGTGAATTGAAAACAACAAGACACTTTCTGATTTATTTTAGAACTTTGAAAAATGCTCTCCGAATCGGTAGCCCCGCGCCGCTGGTGCACTTGTCGCCCGGCAGCCTGGCTGTGCGGGACCCAAGTCTCGGTGTCCGGAGGGGGACCGGCACCGGCTGTACGCGCACCGAAAGTTTTGGAATAAACAAAGGATTCTTACCTTCAGCTCATGAATGGATGTGGCCCCGGAGTGGTTTCACAGCTCTGCCCGTTTAGTAATCCATGACCCTTCAGCTCAGACGGTGTCCGCTGCACAACGACAACACGAGCGCTTCTTTTTGCTCCTGCGCTTCTTTTTTTTTTTTTTTTTTTGTCACATGCCTCGCTTAGATCGCAGCGCGTCAAACGGGAATATCCATCGGAAATCCACACTAGAGGGAAGAGCCGACGGTTTTTTTTGGGGGGGCTTTTGAAACTCCCCCGTCAGGTCAGCCTACACTGAACGCACGGGAAGCAGCCGGGCGTCCCAGGACGAGCTACGGAGCTGAGTGCGGTTCCCTTCCACGAAAGCCGACGGTCATCCTGTTTGGAGATGAAGCCTCTTACCAGACTGGAGCGGAGCGCGGCGAGCCCAGCTGTCACCCACCCGCTACACACACACACACACACACACACACACACACACACACACGGGGAGGAGCTAAGTCTCTCTAACAGGAGGTATTGTGTCAATGGGTGCCAGTTATGGACAACTGTATTTCTATTTTTACGCAGCGGCATTTCATCAGAACGCGCGTCGGAGCGGGAGGGAGAGACCCGAGTGCGATTTACAGTTTCGACAAAAGGGAGAATGTTAAAGAGGTTATTTGGGAATTCAAACAGGACCGCTCCGCTGGCTCTCTGTCATGCCTGCTGTCAGTGGTCATCTTGAAGGCACAATAAAAGATGCAGGCCCTCTTTCGTGCCACCAGCATTAGCGCACTTTGTCCGGTTTTTACGCGCAGCCGAAGCGAATCGGTATGCGGCATGTTCAAAGCCTCTCCTGTCTGTTGCCTCCGGCGCCTGGGCCGCCCTCCCTTCCCTGGTGGTCCGTCCGTCCTGGTCCTTGGCTGGCACGCATGCACGCACACAGAAACAAATGGGTTTTACAAATGGGCCCTTACTTTACTTGGCCCTGGCCTCATCAGAGGGGCCATCGGGTGAAGACTGAAAACAATAGCAAAGTTCAAAAAGTTGTTGCTTAAAGTTATGGCTGAAATCTCTCTCTCTCTCTATCTCTCTCTCTCTCTCTCTCTCTCTCTCTCTCTCTCTCACACACACACACACACACACACACACACACCTCTTCTTGCCTTAAGCCGAGCTAAAGTCAACATCAATTTGGCAGACTGAAAGCTGCAGAACTACTTGCACACGTTATATTACAGCGCCACACCATCTAGATTATATACGCTCCAGAGGGACAAAGCCAATGTGTGTGAGGCTTTGGGCTCAAAATATAATAACATAATATACAATAACAGGCCACCTGTTAAAGCAGTAGTGTATGTGTAGGTGTGTGTAATTGTGCTCCTGAGTAGTGGCCTGTCAGGCACTATTGCTGTCTTGTTACTGTAACAGCTCAGTACAGTGCTGCCTCAACAGGCCCAATGCCAAACACTATACTGTTGTTCTTTAATGTAAACTAATGCGCTCGTGCCTGCCAGTCCTGTCCTCATCCGTTATCATTTCATTTGCAATAAAAAACGAAACTCCTTTATCGTGCAACTGAAGCATCATATAGGGCAGCGCACGTTTTTCATAATATTTCTCTACCATTCACTCAGGCAGATTTGGATTCTGTTTGTGTGGTTTGTTTAGAAATACCTTATTATAAACAGACAAGTTAAAATGTGGTGGAGGCATATGCAAATATAAGCAGGTCTTTGGCAATTAACTGCCTGGAGTCCATTCATATATCATACATCTCATCTTACAGTATAATATACTGCAGGCTCGTGCAAGTTCATTCTGTGTGAGAGATGCGTTTGCATGCAAGTTTAACGTGTGCTGTTGGTACGTGCAGGTGAATCATTATGGATCCTATACAGAGCAGAGAAGCATTTTGATCTGCTAACATTAAACGTCACGCAAATGCTGCATGCCTCGAACCAAAACAAACCATATACCTCACTTCTGTATTTTACACACTCTGCCTTTACACTCTTTAATCTCTCCCTCTCCATCTCACTCGCTCTCTCACACACACACACACACTTTGAAGTGGAAGTGTTGCTAAGTGTGGGAGGCGGGCAGGGTATAATTCGAGCTCAATAATGTCAAGATACACACCAGTTAGTTTGAACTCTGGAAATATGCTCGTGTCAGAGCTTATCTCGCTTATCTTGCTAAAGTTGTCCCAGGCGCATTAGGACTCTACGTGTGGAGGAGAGACGGTTGAAATAGAGCAACCATCACCTCCCCGACTGGGACAGACAGCACGCACACACCAGCCGTTCTTCAGGGACTCAGCTCAGCTCCATACCCAGGCTTCTTTATTTTTCTTCATCTCCTTACTAGACTACAGCAGCTCATATACCCGCCTGTCTCCTCTCCCACCCCTGCTGAAACTGGATCTAAACATTGCCTTCCCTGTGTCACAGACGTCTCCTGCTCATTTTACTGGCTCCCTTTAATGTCCTACAACTAATTCACACACTTGTGCTGGCCTGAAAAGATACTGAAGGAACTGCACCCACCTTCCTCTAGATAATGTGGGGCATTAAAATCTGTGTAACAACATGCAGCAATTTCCTGTGCCTCTGACACTTCACCCCTCTTCTGCTCCTTTCTCACAGCCGATGAAAAGCTGTCACACCACAACAGGGGGGGAAGAGGTGCTCAGATCCTTTACTTAAGTGAAAACAGCTCCCACACTTGCACCCATACACTGTGACAACAACATACAGTATGCCAGTGTTGAAATAATCCTTTACTTATGTAAGTTAAAGTAGTAAAAGTAACACTACAGAAGTATTATCATCTAAAAGTACTTATTACAAGGAAACAAAAGGAAAAGTACTTAGTATTGTTATTGTACTTTTGTTGCTTTCATTGCTTTGTAATTTGTAATTACTGATACCTGCATCAAGCATCTCAATAGCGTTATATATTGTTGGGTTGTTTAATCCATAAAATGCATCATGTTTTATAAGATGATCATATGTTTGTAAATGTATGTAAAGTCAGATTCTGCAAATTAGTAACTATAGCTGCAAAATAATTGCAGTGATTGCAGTTAGTTTCCCTCTAAAATGTAGTGATTGAGTAGTACAGTATAAAGTAGAATATAATGGAAATACTCAAGTAGAGTACAAATACCTCAATGTTCTAGGACTACTAAAGTACAGTACTTGTAAATGTACTTGGTGACATTCCACCAATAGATTATGTATGTATTTTTATACTTAATCAGACATGACTCAAACATATGCATTTTGATGAAATAATACACCCAGACAGACAGACGTGTGTGTGTGTGTGTGTGTGTGTGTGTGTGTGTGTGTGTGTGTGTGTGTGTGTGTGCGTATGTGATATGATGTCTGTTGGAAGCCTGCTGAACTGTATGTTTTACAGCTGGACCACTGGAGGAGCATCATTTGTTAAGAGTGCTGCTGCTGCTGCCAGAGTCCTAATGGCTACTGCTCACCTGTGGATCATACAGACAGCCGAGAAAGGAGCCGAGCCCATTTACAGTGGTAACTGCCATTGTACTGTTACCAGCCAATCACTGAATCTGTCTGCAATACCTCTCTTCTTAGTACTTTAATGGGCACTGCAGCCTGTTATTTTCCTCCAAAGGGTGTGAAGTGGAAGAGAGTAAACATGTAGTTACATCCAAAATGGGTGGCTAACATGATGCTGATGGCTAACCCTTCCCATGTGTGGCTTCTGGGAGCACGGCAGATCTATCTGTATTCATAGCATGGACTGTATTTGGATGTATTTGCTGTCTTTGTCATCTGATAATTGATAATCACTTGTGGATCATGCAGAAAACAGACAGGAACGTGGGGATTATAAGGATAAGGAACACTGGTAAACAGCTATAGGCTTGAAAGCTTGGAAACGGCATTATGAGTCTGTAGCACTTGCAGAGCTATAAGAGGGACCAAAGTATTATGTTAAAGTAGAAGCACTGTTATTTTGCTAAGTGTTGTGTCCCATATTGTAGATATTTTAGAGAAACTGCCATCTAAATGTGCTGTTTGTGGTATATTACCAAAGCTACCCAATGTCAATGTGATGTTCTATAGGACAGAAAAATGAAAATTTTACAGATGAAACATTTGTTTGAACATGTGGATCCCAGAAAATGTTAAATAATGTAAAAACTACATAGAGCACAGGAAAATGAAGTGCTCGCCACTGTGCTCCACAGTTAAACATTTTGCTCAACGGTCTGCACAGGTGTCCCAGCTGTATTTTCGGCACTTAGGCTTGATAGAGGGAAATTATTCAGCTGTTGTCACTGTACATTTTTCACTCCAAAACCCTTGAGTCTGTTCCTAATGGAGGTTCATCAAACAATATTTAAGCCAAACTAATGTATAAACTGAACTTTGGAAATTATACAATATGAATTTAATTGAATGACATGTTTAAACAGCAGGAAACAGCAGGAAGTGTGTTTTAACAGGATGTGTGCTTTTTAACAATTAGCACATGGAAAGAACTATTGTGTTACAGTAAGCCAAATCAGGAAACTATCATAATGCCAGTTAATAGATATAGCAGATGACCTGTTAGACATATGTAAAATAGCCTATTCACACCATCCACATGTGTCTACATAGTTCATAATGGTGTCACAAGACTTATTGACTTAATGCAAAAGCTAAAAAACTAAGTATTTGTTTGCAGATGTTCTGTGTATCCCTCTGTGTGTTGTGTGAGCAAACTTTTGCCTACTTGTGTTTGTGCGTTTATGTTTACTGTACATCTGATATGTCATCTCCTCTGTGTGAGGTAACTGTCACGTATTTCAAATCAAGAACAATATTCAACAGATCCTGGAAGAGCGAGTGTCAGTTTTCACGTAAAGGCAGGAAACAAAAAAAACAATAAAGTACTGTTACTCCTGAGTAGCTGAATAATGATCACTAGATGCCTGACAGTTATCTCAAGCAGGGAGACTGTCACTCACACAGGGCACTCATATGCATGCATGTGTGCACATATGCACATTGACACAGATTAACACACATAAACATGCATACAGTTCCTGCAGGTGTGCGTGGAGCTTGGAATGTATTATAAGAAAACCGTGTAGGGAATGACAGTCAGATGCCCTAGTTATGAGTTCAATGTTGTAAAGATCCTTCATCCACACACACAGACATGTATATACAGTACAAATATACATACACACACACACACACACACACACACACACATAGTTTTGGTGGTTATGTATTATGATAATTAGCAGACAATAGTAAGAATTACAGGAAATGAGAATCTCCCAGTGTCACAGGAAGAGCATTCACATTTTTTAGAGCCATCCAACTGGCAAGCGACACTTTCACACCATTTTAATTGGTCTCCAAGAAAATTCTAGTTGAGTGAATCTTTTTTTCTCCATCAGCACTACACATTCAAGCAGCAGTGCTGGTAGCAAAAGGTTTTGGATAACTGATTTGTATTCAGAGATGACTGACTGCTGCTGAACTTTCATACAGCTATACATCAGCTACTTATCACTATTTTTTGCCTCTTAACATTGACAAGAAGAGGAAACAACCAGGCAACCCCTGTTGTGTGTGCATGTGTGAATGTTCATTTAACAATATTTAGGATGCTTCATCATCATTGATTATAGTTAACCTGCTGACATCGATTCTATGCTACCATATTGTTGCATATTGGCCACTAACAGTGTTTACAGCTTTATTTGACTATCTAGGCATTTCTAATGATCTGTAAGCCATGCTCTCGGCTACTATCAGCAAATATGCTGCATTGTGAAAATATGATGAGATAATATAAGATAATATGTTTTCTCCCTTACTCACTGCAAAAACTGTATTTCTATCGTATCATCAATATGAAGTCAACAGTTGCCAAAAATATTATTAGCCTTATTAGAAATTGGCCCTGAGTGTAAGCCAGAGGCATCTAACGTCAGCATATGTATATATCCTGAATATGTGTGTGTGTGTGTGTGTGTGTGTGTGTCTGACCTGTAATGGCAAAAGGATGTAAAGCATGGCTGAATAAGGTACAGTAAGCAAAGTACTGTAAGACAGACACACACACACCAGCCTGCTGGGCCTCGCCCCAGCCAGCTTCAGTTTCCTCTGTGCATCCAGGTTTGCATGAAATCCATGAATAAGTCAGCATTTCTGCATGATAGGTCTGTAACTAGGAGTGACAGTTAGAGAGCATAATCTTTGGAATCTCAGGTGGGACTGTGTGTGTGTGTGTGTTGTGTGTGTGTCTGTGCGTGAGTGTGGGCGGGGAACTGAGTGCATGTGTCCATGTGTCCTCCTTCCCTCATCTACCTCACAAATGGATGTCAGGCTGCTGATGAGGTCTGAAAGAGAGAGAACAGGTTGCTGACGTCAGCTGCAAATGGAGCCGTAAGGTAGAGAGGGACTACCATTGAGGGCTCAGGTAAACAAACTGGGTCATCACATAACTGCACAGCAATATTGCTGGGTTTATTTTTATTCATCTGTGAATAAATATTATAAAGACAAGGTTAATGTACTACCTTTCTTTCCAGAAAGAATATTAACAACTATAGCTAACAACCTGATTATCTGTTGATGTTGTTGTGGTGAATACTTGAAAAGTTTGCCTAGTTCTTACATTCTATCACACATTTTTGCAGGAAGCATAACTGACCTTTGTCTCCTGAGCAAGCAAGATATTTGTGTACCCACCATGGAAGTGTACCTTTGCTCACCTTGTTGCACCTACCAATGCGTGTCAGGTGTTGAGTGGAATTGATTTCACGAGGAAATGATGCTGCAGAGCACAGTATAGCTCAGAAGAACTACAATGGCATACAAAGTGGGAGCCGATGTTCCCCTGACATTGCATATTATTATTCCCATCTTCATACCAGCCCCTTGATCCAGATCCAAATCCAGATTCAGATTCGACCCCAGTGTCTCAGTTCTCTCCCTGAGCTCCAGATTTAACTTCACCTGGGCGGCTGGATGTGGGTATAACAGATGATTTAATGACATGTACACACAGTCCCTTCTGAATAAGTCATCCAGCTCCTTCTTGCACACCCATAGTTCTCATGTATTTTTCAGGCCAGGGCATTTCTCCGTCTTTCCTTCTCACTCCTATTCCGTCTGCCTGTCCATCTGTCTCTTCTCTCTGCCCTTTACTGTGTGTGAATAGTATGCTCTTTTAATGCCACTGAACTGCATATCTTATATATTCTACCATCACTGTTGTCTAATGAGTCATTCAGCTTTGGAATCTACAGGAGTTATTTCTTATGAAGTATCTCTGAGCAGTGGTTGTTTGTGGCTGTTTGGGGGTGAGTGGATGGGAGGTCCATATTACAGGAGGGAGAAGAATTTGCTGAAATTGAACTTTGACCTTGACAAGCCACAGTATTTGCATTTACTGCAGGCCTTGATAGCAGCCGGATAACTCCACTCATTGATGACGATTTTCAAAACAATCTGCTTCCCGTTTAACGCCTCTTGATGTGTATTCCGTTTTATCTGCAGCAGTACAGTGACAGCACGTTTAGAACCATAATATTGGGAACTTTTTTTACGGTGTCACTGGAGATTTAATGCCATTAAGATCAAGCCTTGCGCGTTCCTCCACAGACAGACCTTGGCTTTGAACTGCTAAATGATTGATGGGTAAGATGAAAGTGAATGTAGGTCACCGTGGGTGAGGGTCGACAGAAGCAGCATAAATCAGACAGGGATAATAACCAGATATCATGGAGGATAATGGCCCAACCAGAGCCATTACAGGTATATTCAACAATCTGTCATAGTCACTAAATGCTGGACTGCACATTTAACTACTAACAGATAATTTGATGTTGGAGAAAATATGGTCAGTTTAGTGTTTGAACATGATGTGATTCTTGATTTGAGGTCAACTAGAGTGAATTGTGTTCAGCAATATGATATTCACCAAAGTCATGGATCATTTAAGTGAAGGCGATTTAAACTGTATACTTAATAGTCAAAAATAGTTCTGAAACTTTAAGCTGTTTTCACATGTACTGAATTTGGATATCACTTTATGTACATGTGATTCTAGTTTCTTATGAAAGGAGACAGAAGATATTCCCGTGGTAAGTGTTCTTCATCTAACATCAGTGTCTCTAGACTGTATCTGATTTGTTATCAGATGTGTGTTGTTTGAGAGAGACGTGTTCACGACGTCTGCTCTGTGATCTTTGTAAAAATATTCTTAGTCTCCTCATTAAGCAAGTTTGCTCCACATTTCTTCAGACAGGAGGACAGGAGGAGGCAGCCAGACAAAAGAATGATGCCAAAGCATCTAATAATGAAGAGACCTGAGCTCAAACAAAGTCAGGAAAATACAGCTCAGATATGCGTGTGCGTCTTAATGCTCAAAACAAGGAGAGATCTACAGTTTAAAGTACAACTTTGTGAATTTCAAATTGGATAAGTAAGATGCAAATTACTATTTCCTGTTTTGAGAGGGATACTTACGCTTTTTGCTAAAATGTTGAACTATTGTGCTAAAATATTCAAGTGCTGTTTGAAACATGAATTAAGCAAATTAAGTTTGCTATCTTGTTTTGCTAAGATGGCTGAAATATTTCACTTTAAATTTGCATGACCCAGGATTTTAAGACATCAAAATATCCCCTCTGTTGCACAGTTTAGTAAATATCCAAACATTATTCTATTATAGTACATTGTTGTGTATCATGAAATATTCATGATGACATAACATCTATATTGCATTACCACTTGCCCCAGATTTTAGCTGTATTTTTGACACACATTAGGGTGCACTCTCAGGCTCACAATACACAGCTAGTCCTATCTTCTATTGCTAAAAACGCACCAGAGATCCTCCTCTGAAAGAATTTGGTTCAATCTCCAGACTGTCTGTGAAAGCAGCAGTGGGTGTATATCTCTGTTGCAATCTTGAGATCAGCTGCAGACTCAACAAAAGGTCTCAGAAAAAGAGACCCCTGAGTTTTCAGCATCTGTGAGAGAAAATGACAGGGGAAAATTGAGAGTGATGCAGGGCTATCAAGAGAGCAAAAAGAGACAAATAAAAGGCTAAGAATGGAATGAGAACTGGGGAACAGATGGACAGAAGAAAGATGTGAAAATCATAAAGGCAGAGTCAGACAAGAAGAAAAAGAAAAGGGGTGATGGCTCATAAAGAGCCAAAGCTGGTGCCAAGAGTGAAGGGTGCAGAGAGAGAAGAGAAAGTTCGGTTGTCAGCACAGAGAGGGCGGCAGGTGATGGAAGGATAATGACAGAGGGAGGAGACTGCTTGACCTCTGCTGACCTCATTCTGGAAGAGTTAAAGGAAGTGGGCGCAGCAGCAGCCCTAATGCGATGGGATATCCTGCCGCCTGCCTGCTAACCCCTCTTCCTCCGAGTGTAACTTCTGTTACCATCGTTTCACAGTCACCTCTGCAGAACGAGGGCTGTGCTCGAGAGCAACACAAACACACAGGACACACACTCATAGACACCTCATGCAATGACGCACACATGTCCACATGCATGCGCGCACAGATGGATATGTACGCAGGCCTTCACACATGCTGACAGCCAAAAACATACGCGCACATAAACACACCTCCAGTTAACTCAACAACATTCACAGCCAAGCTCACTTTAACTCTGGCCACTGCATTACGCAGAAATGTAGGACAGTGTTGAAATGATAGTACGCAGGAGGAAGAGCCAGTGGATTACAAACACAGAAAGTCTGCCTGAGATGGCACAGACAAAAAACGATATATCATACAGTGCAGTGCAGCTGGTTTGGTTTACTGAGCGCAAACAAAGCCCATTATCTCTCTCAGTGCAGTTTTACACATATACACCAGAATGAAAGCTTATCATTTGAAGAGTATTTAAAGGATACACATAATTACCCTGAGATGAGAGTGTTTATCTTTTTGTGATTACTGAAGCCAAATGCTAAATGGCTAGTCTCTTCAAAAGAACAGTTGTTTTATTTGCCATTATGCTTCATTATGGTTAGTTACTCATGTCCCTGTTTGTAAGGAAAAGTTTAGCAAATGGTGGGTATTTTCTCCTGTGGAAAAGCTGCCTCGCCCCCCCCCCCCCCCCTCCACAAAACATCAAAGCACGGCCACACTGAAACTTCAAGCCCATTTTGGCATTGCCCTCCTACCTCCAGATCCAGTAATTACAGCTCATACAAGACATCAACATTATTACTCGTCAAACCACAGTATAATAATACCACAAAACACTTCAAAGAGACAACTCACATTTCAAGGGAAAAATAAAAACTCATGGATTATGCATTAGGAAGGCCTGATTCAACCTTCCAAACCAGCTGGGGCTCACTTCATGTTATTTGGAGTGAGACCAAACTTGATAATCAAGATCTATGTTGGTGTCATTTTGAAATAAATTTTGCATGATTGTTAAAGACCAGTGGTTTGGGGTATTTTTACCAGCCTGTATTTTGCATTTGCAGTGCAGTGACTACATTTCACATGTAACAATGGGATTTTGCAGCAGCCAAGTGTGAGTTTGGTCGTGAGGTTAAATTGCAGTGCCTTGATAGATAAGACCGCCCCACCACGCTTATATGTTTCAATACTGCCCTCTTCTGTCTTATGTTTACTATGTAAAAATAATGTTAAAAGAAGTCTGTTCTCTCTATTTTTCTCTTTTGTTTTATTTTATTCTTCCAAAATATAATCAATTTGCACACCAAAAATCAAAAAGCCCATTAACATGAATAAGTTGTTTACTGATTTAGTTCCAATTCTCCCTTTAAAAAGATAAAAGAAGATAAACTTTATTGGTCCCATGCAGGGAGACTGCATCACAGCAGCAGAAGGACAATAACAGATGTATATTGATGAGTAACTTAAAACCACAAAAAAACAAGAATAATATATACACTATGAGCATCAGCAATACACAGAATGAAACATGAAAGAAATAGAAGGTCCTAAATACTGTACACATAAATTGTGTATAAATTGTGTATAAAATGTATTTGAGGTAAAACCTAAGACAACCTCAGCAACAATAATTACATGGACTGTGCAGATTCTGTACTGTCTATTTTTACTGTTATTACTTTAAAACAGTGCTGACATTTCATGCCCATTTTCTCCAGATTAACAATCTTGTAGGTTTTGAGGGATGCTGCCAAATATATCTTGGACCAAGCACAGAGATGATCAGATATTTTTAGGTCGTCTTCTAACTTTCACCTCACTGCCTCTACCACTGAAATAACAGCTTAGGCTGAGAGTACATGATGCTCACTTTAGCTGAGAACTCTTCACACAAGATAGTACTTTTAGTCAGTAAAGTTTAATCAGTATCTGTTGACATTTACATCGGTGATTCCCAACCAGGGGAACTTGTACCCCGAAGGGTACTTCTGCAGATACCAGGGTGTACATGGTAAATTGTGAAGCGTAGCTAATTTGAAAAAAAAAAAATGAAATTATGATTTGATAATATATATCCACATATTTGTGTTTAGGGGAAAAATCAACATACATGAATGAGAAAAAATGTGTGTGATGTTGATCTTTATCGCTTTTGTCACAATAACTTACTAACTATGGTAGTCTGACTGCACAACACATGCCTCAGTTTCCAGCCTGAGATGTAAGTTAATTAAGACTGCAGAAAGATTAGTTGGGGAAAAAAAGACAACAAAAAGCTAAAAGTAAAGATACTGTAAATGGTTGAAACAACCGGTTCCCTTCACTCCAAACGGCAGTAATACAGATGCAAATTATCATGCCAAAACTACCATTGAACAATACCATAAAATCCCTTCTATCAAAGGGGTATGATAAAAGAGTACTTAGGGCTGTTGGGGTATGCCAGACAAAAAAAGTTGAGAACCACTGATTTAGACCATGTTGTGTCACATGTGTCTTTTAACACATTGTTCTTTAACACATAACTAACCTAAAGTGAACTTTATCATAGTAATTTCCAGCTTCAAATGGGAGAGTGTAGAACAGAGTGATTTCTTTGGGTGTCTGCACTAAAAAGAAAATGTTGCTGGCAAAGAACTACACACTCTTACACAAACTCAGAGAATTCAATATCACACCGAACAGCAATATCCTTTATACAGTACACCGTGGACTAGAGTTTGTCTATGAAAGGATTCTCTTTTAACCACTGGTAGAAAACTGAGATGGTAAAATGTGTTAGGGTGACATTATTACACCAGGAGAGATTGTGAGTGCACAGATGTGTATAGGTGTGTGCACAAGTCCAAATGTGCAAGTATATCATGTCAGTTCTTTGCATCTAGTGCACATACATTTAACCCACAGTGATACATTGGTCATACATGTGTGTGTCAACAATGAAAGGTAATGTGATATTTAGCAGTTATACTATGACGCTACATCTTTAATAATGCTATGACCTACTTCCTGACTGGGAAGTCAACAGTTTCATCATCACTACCATCCAACTGCCATGACAATAAATGTCGCTGACATTCCCTAATGTTACTGACATGTCAGCCATTTTAATTATTCACGGAGTGTCTGTCCCATTTAGCTTCACATGCTTTAATTGAGTTTGAAGCCTCCAATCCCCCCCCACCACCCTCATTCTCTTTCCCATTCAACAGTGGTTTGCTTGAACGGAATGTATGAAAATACAGTCCAAGTAGAAATTAGGAAGTGACCTGCTGGCTGAATATCACGTAGAGTATACAGTATAGTATAAGATTACATATAATGCTGTGTGTATTATGTGTTCATTAAACATATTGCATTGAAGGGAAATAAATATAAAAGGGTAATATGTTTAGTAATACCACAAAAACAGCCAGATAACACATGGAATAATAAAGGCAGGAATGCTGGGCCAGTTCAACCATTTGGACAGGTCAGAGTAAACTGGAATCCAGCGTATTGAGCAAGAGTGACACCCTGTGGTTATTTAGGCTTAATGCTATGACTACAAACAACATCCCATCACACCTCTGTCCCTCATCTTAGAAATATCATGGTCTAAAAATACTCCATTACAAGTAAAAGTCCTGGATTCAACATGTTACTTAAGTAAAAGTACAGAAGTATTGTCTGCAAAATGAACATAGAGTCAGTATTTATTATTCAGAATGGCTCTTTTAACTGTTATATTATTATAGAATTTTATATTAGTCCACCATCAAATACATGTAAGAGCATTTTAATGTTGTAGTCCATCAATGTGGAGCCAAATCTAGATACTTTATATACTAATGGGTAGACAAGTAGTACAGTACTGCATCATATCATATAAGCATTTTAAGTAAAATGTAGTAAATATAAAGTGTCAGATAAATGTAGTGGAGTAAGAAGTACATTTCCCTCAGAAGGGTTTGCGTTGGCATAAACCTGGTACCCGCAGCCATAGCAGCCCTGAACAGGGCGACTCGCTGAAGGGAACTATGAGTCTTGTTTCCATGTTACGTGCCGCTTGTGTTACTTCATGTATTTCTGTCTGTGATTGCTGTGTGACAATGTGTGTAAAGTGTAGTGGTGATTGATGTAACAGCGCTGTGAGTAAGAATTTCACACTACAAAAGATGAAAGTAATATCGCCTAAAAATAATTGGGAACCTCTTTATGTTGTGCTGATTTCAAAACGGTCCTCTGTCAAAACGCAACTACAAGGACCATCATGCACTGCGGCGATACATCATGACACATCTTCAACACAAGGCAAAGCTTCCTCCTTGGAAGCGTTTTATTTGGTAACCTTGGGGAGAGGTTGGCTCCTTCTTATGGTTAGCATTCTGAGAAGTAATAAAATAGCCACTCGTCTCGGCAAGCGGAGGTTGTCAGGCAGTAAATGTGTGCCGTAAGTGATCTACAGCTAGCATTGTAGCTCAGGAGCTCGCTAAAAGAGCGCTGCACAAGCTAGTGCGCGCTAACGCTAGCTAACTCAGGAGACCGACTCCGTGACATTTAACGTTGAAGAGCCAAAATTCATGAAAGAGGTGACTGACATCGTTGTACCCACAGGACATGTTACAAAGTGGCAGCACACGGTAAGCGGCTGACTACTTTCTCGAACGCGGCTCGTGTTGAGGTGTTTCGTAAACTGCAGCCGACTAGCTAAACTTGACAGCTAAGTTAGCGTCATGATTCGTGGACTTTAAAACAGCTAGCTAATATATGAAGGGTTTGCTTCAAGTCATTGTGACGCTTACCCAGTTACACGTTTTATCTAAGCGGGTGGCACAATGTTAAGTCTTAAGTTTTAATGTGCTGGCGAGTGAAAGGTTGTCACGTGAGTTGCCACAGCACAGGAAACACAGCTCGCATTTTCTCCAGCTATAATAATAATAATAATAATAATAATAATACATCCTAGCGTCACTGCTGTACTTTGTGTTAATGTTGTAGGACCAACTTTGAATTTTAAGGACTTGTATTCCACATAAACGAAAAGATGCTCCTTTGCGTTGTGTTAAACTGACAATAATGTGTATCTTTTTTGAACGTGAGATATAACTTTGATCAGTAAAGCGTTACGCCAAGAGCTATGGATGTATTCATTTTGTGCATGTTAGCTTCCACAAATGGCCAAACCGGCAGCAAGACTGTAGGACAAGTTGACACAGAACAAAGTGGATTATCCGGGCTAGCAGTTGTAGTGAGGTGTAAGCCTACATACACTGTGGTGACTCACTGACCTCTGCTCTGCACCCTTTTAACAATTGGCCTTTATTTTTTATCTCTATTTGACTTGGCTTTGCTGCTAGCATAATGTGAAATACTGTACATACTACACAGACTTGTCTTCAACACCAGTGCTGGTATTATCTTACACATCCATTAACTTGTCCTAATACATTTGAAATGCATTATAGTTTTACGCACTTCTAGAATAAATCTAAAACACTATCTAATGACTTAACTAGATTTCTTAAGTTTTGCTGTAACAGTCATACAGTTCTCTCCTTATTATATATGCAGCCAGAGTTATGCACAAATATGCATTCATGACCATAATTTCCCATCTCCACCTGGGCAGTGCACAGAAGCGGATGCCGTACTGCTAGAAATTCTTGCCCCCCAAAGATAATGTGACACTCGACTTGCGCAGCATCACCTTGCTTGTTCCAGTTCTTACGCATGCTAATAAGTTGGTCAATAATCAAGCTTACTACATTTATTTTACAGTAAAAGAGCTCCAGCCATGATAACCTCTAAAACAGCTGACACACTAAATGGCATGAATTTTAAGATAGGCCAACAGGATCGAATGAGCTTTGATGCCATTCTACCTTTTCCAGCTGTCTTTATGCCAAATAGGTGTAATGGTTATTTGGAGTGGGTCCTCTCACAATATGTGTTTTTGGTCATCAAGGTCCCATTGTGAGACTAATTTCATGCAGTTTTGGAGGGGTGCAGAAAAGGTTTAAAATCACTTCATGCCTTGTGTATGCACAATGTAGTTCCACATAAACAATTTACAGATCATCTGTTTCCTTCTTGATAATATTACAAGTGCTGAGTGTTAAATCAGTTTGCAGTCAATATCTGTGAATCAGAAATATACTGTAAGCTTTAATACTTACTCAACCAAAACATTCTCTGTTTACATCTCTCATTTTTATCTCTCCCTTCTTCTCTTCTTAGAAAAGCAAGTCTGTAGAGACACTGAAGTGAAACAGGCTACAGGTGAAGATGAACACATTTTTCCCATGGTTCCCCATGAATCTCACCTGGAGTGGGAGGGTGCTGTGAGAAAGGAAAGAGGAGGAAGGAACACAAGGGGACTATAAACAAGAGTCATGAATCTCCATCAGGTCCTCACAGGGGCTGTCAACCCTGGAGACAACTGTTTCTCTGTAGGGAACGTCAACAACGTGCCATTCACGGTAAGATATTTAAAACTCTGGAAATGTTTCCCTCCCACCCATCGAGGAACTCTGCTTCTCAGGGGGTGGCCAAACTGATCTGTCAGAACAGACTTGTTCATTGAGTTCCTTTTGAATGTAAATGTAGAAAGCAGAACAAAAGTACAGTATGGGGGGAAAAATAAACAGATGCCAAGAAGGATCTGATAAGGGTAGTGTTTACCCCATGGACTAAATCAAAGTACATTAGGAATTGGATGTCAGGTATTTTTAAGTTCACATTCTAGTTTGAAGTACTGGTCTTCTATCTTTCAAGTAACAAATCGAGCTTCACAGTTGCAACAAGGATCCACGAAAGATAAATTTATCACGGCAAATATGCTTTACATCTTAAAAAGACATTGTATACACTCTTTTACACTTTTATAAGACTTTTAATGCCTACAAATTAAAGCGGTCAAATAAAATAAATGTTTTTCTTTATATCTCTCATATATATTTCTTTTTACACTTGACTTAAACGTCTGATTTAAATGACTAAGAATTTCCAAAATGTTCTTGTTGAGGATCACGCACCTGTATCAAGTGCGAAACAGTATGTGGTACTGGATGTATCTTATGTGACTAATAAGATTGATAAATATGAGTAATGTAGTCCAGGTTTTCCCAGCTCTTAGGCCTTCGAGGCTACCTATGATACAATACTCCCATGATATAAAAAGGAACTTCAGACATAGCCCTTTGCTAAATTGCAATTAATGTTATGTGTTACTTACATACTTAATTCTCTTCGTCCCCTGTGGGATATAAGGCCACAATGAACTCACTCCATTATTCTATTAGATAGGGATGTGTTAGCATGGTCAATAGTTCAATTATGTCAATGCTAGTTTAAACTTGGAATCTCAGGTTGAATGTAGCCTATGTCATTGTGTTATTTTTAATTATTTAGATCATGCTTAATAGTGCAAAAGCACTTCCCTCTACTGTTGAAAGCCCTTGTTAAGGGCTGTGTCGCAGGTCTGAAATTAAAAGGCATAACCTCTGACTGCTTTTGCACTCTGATATCAAAGCAAACTCTGCGATGCTACTCACATGCTATTTAGAGAATGGATCAATAGGAGAACTACTTCTGTCCTTCTGTCCTTTTGTGAAGGAGACACAGTCACAGTGAAATGAATCATGGCTCATGTGAAGATCTACTTCTCTGAACCACAGAAATAGAACATAGAATTCTAATCCTATCTTCTTGTAGTCAAGAGCTGTCGTATGGTGGCATGTTTGATGCAGACAAGTGCAGTTCAAGTGACCCTTCATGCGATTCTCTCTGAGTGGATCAGAGTGTCATCGTCCTCTCATGACCCCTCCCTGCTCTCTCCTTGTCTCTTCATAGGCCTATGCATCAGGTTGTGACGTGGTGATTTTGGGCAGTAACTTTGAGCGACTGCAGATCATCCCAGGGGCCAAACATGGCAACATCCAGGTCGGCTGTGTCGACTGCTCACTGCAGGATGGACAGGTGAGAGGAATGGAGTGGTGCTCTGTAATGTTGAATTCTCAGGTTGATGTGCAAACTGGAATTGTCCTGAAATACCATACCATTGCTGAGTACAAACATTTAACTTAAAATGAATTAACATTTGGAAGTATTCGCAGTGTGCTGGTAATCACTAGGAAAGCATATTCAAATGAAAATAACTTTATGGGCATTTTATTTAAATTTGAGGTCAATATTGAAATGGAATATAAAGGATTTGCTACAAAATGTTGCCACCATATACAAACAATGCAGGATGTATGTAATACAATAATAATACATAATTTTCAAACCTAACCCTTAACTAGTCTGACGGAGATCAAACTGCACAAATAGAAAATCAGTTAAAAAGAAAAAGTGAGGGCGAGAGTTTTTGCAAAGCACCGTGACGAACAGTTCTCCTTCCTTTTACTTCACTTAATTTTAATGACCACACCGTTGGGGTTGGGGTAATGTGTTTTTGATCATGTTATCAGTGCAGTGTCAGCGAAATCATACTTATCTGATGAATCACATCCAACTTTTGATAAAAGATCCAGGACTCAGTTCTTTTTAGATTTTGCTATAGATTATGTGTTTTGCATGGCACATTAGTGGCAAGCTTTGCGGTCGGCTTTCAGGAAAGAGATTTGTTTGCAACATCCAAGGCTGTTTTAATGAACTTCAGCTTCCTGTCATCAACTCCCAAGTGATGGGGGGAAAATCACCCAGTAAAGCAAGTAGTGGTACAGCAGGCACATTCACTGATGTAATGCCACTGATAATCCCTTTAATGAACCCAAAATGGTTTTAAACAAAAGATCTGTTGTGTTTGTATTTAGCATCTGGGACAGTTCTGCAAAATGTATTAATTTTATGTAGTCTTTCTGATGTTTCCTTGAGTTCATCTGTGGCACAGAGACAACAAGAGGATTGCTTGTGTGTACACTTTCTGTTTGCTACAAGAATAGCCTAAATGCACTTGTCTTGGCTGTTTTTCGGGTGGACTTTATGAAGGAAGGTGTTGTTGGGGTTATTCCCAGTTGCAAAAAGTATTTAGGAAAAAGATTAATTATATTGTATATTTGATCAAGAACAGTCCTTAAGTTTGGAATTCACTGTTTGATGTCTATAATTTAAACTGTCTAAAATTTGATGGTTTTAAAAGTTAAAAAGCTGACATGTGAAAGGTAAGAAACTGCTGACACCAGTTGACCTGCTGTTACTCAGGTTAGTTTGGGTTGTTTGAGTAGTTTTCTTCTAGAGTTTTGGACCTTTCCCCCTGTAGACTGATGCGATAAAATTCAACTTAAAAGCTGCTAAAGGTCCGATCTGAAAAGTCATTGCCAGGCCATAAATGTAATCTGTCTTTATCTTTTAATTGGGGATGGTGGTGGCCTTGTGAAAACAGCTGACAGGACTTGATTTAATTCAAACATGGAATGTAATGTTTAATCCAATTCACTTGGGCCAGAAGTAACCTCACAGGCCTCCAGCATGGTCTAGCATTTGTTTAAGCTTGCTCAGTTGTTGTGCTTGCCAGTTTCACCTCACTCTCCATGCTGAGATATGTGCAGCGCTATTTGTTTACACAGCATTGTTGAGCACACATCCCCTGCGCTCATACTGCGTGGTAGCACTTCAGATGCATTTTGTAAGCACTAACGATGACCCAATGCAATGGAACATATATTTTCCAAAATTATTATATTGAAGGGTAACAAGTTATAATTAAATAATACCATGTTGTTGTGAGACATTACTGAAACATAATTGGTGTGCCACCAGGTTGGACTGAAGAACTTTGCATTGCTAAATTTCATCAAGACAAATTTATTTAAAGCACAAAACAAACAAAGATAATTATATTGTTTGATCTCTGTTTGATTAACTCACAATTTAAATGTGCATTTGTTGTATCAACGGCTTGCATCAGGTCATAAGTGCTATGAGATAACGCTGTTATGATATAGCGCTATATAAATAAAATTGAATTGAATTGAATATCTTGCTTTAGGGTTCAAAACAAATGCATACAGAGAAACACTATGGAGAAAGGACAGGAAGCAACCTCTGCTAACACCAGAGAGGAATGGCAATCAATCAACTCTTTAAAAACTGCACCAATTATTGTTGCCTAAAGATGTCAGGTGTAATATTCTTTCACCATAATACCATGTCAAAATCAGACCAAAGAGTAGTAATCATTTTAACAACAAAAAAGGAGACTTAATGTTTTATAACTCACTTTTTTCTTTTTGCTGCTCAGGTTGATATTAACTTAACTACTTTATTCCTTGGACCAAGATCTACAGTATATTGTTAGTTATTTTACAGCATGGATGCGTTACATTTTGGTCACCACTGGAATTTGATTAAACAAGGATTGTATTCTAAAAAACAATATGTTTTCCTTATATATCATCATGCCATGAGCTATTGTGTGTCCAGAAATATTTTATCAGTATGTGTTTATGCATGTGATAGTTTGTATGCGAGTGCCTGTGTCAATTAACATTATGCACATTTGCACGTGTGGTATTCATTCTCTGACAGTCAGCGGCATTTTATTTACTGCATTAGAGACACAGCATGTATTATTCAAGGCCCGGACCTTGTTAAGCTTGGTATTTAAGGTCACTGCCACAGAAATGTCACCCATTCAGTCCGTTTAACATTGTGACTGTGGCTCCCATGGAAAGCCCTAACCAATGCATGAATGCGATGTGTGCATACGATAGGGCATAGTTGAAAGTGGGTTGTTCAAGGTATTTTTGGTTTGCTGTTCAGGGACTATACTCATTTATTGGTGAGACATGTCATGGTTTATATAGTAAGCTATAGACTTTTTTGTTGACTCCCAATTAGGATGTTAAATAAGGATCTACAGCCATGATTTGCTGTCTAAATTGCCAAAAACAAGGATTTTGTTTCTACAAGAATATGAGTTAGTTAACTATTTCCAAAAACATGCAATTACCTTTATTACATAAACATACAGGTCAGAATTTTGCAATGATATGTTCCTTGTATTATATGCAAAAAAACTATGAAATTATTTAGAATTGGAATATAATATGTCGAATAATATATGTCTCTTGCAAATATGTTTTCGGTGATAACTTTTCATTCTGTAGCGGAAAACATGTCTTGATATCTAATGTGTTGCCTTTTCTTTTTTCTGCTGGCAGATTGCAGCTTCCTATGGAAGCATTGTGTGTGTCTTTGAGCCTGTTCAGCACCCAGATCAAAAAGACACGTCTCTGACTGTGAGTAGCATACATTATCTTCCAGTCACAGTCTGGTTATACATTTACTTGGATCCTCCTGAAAATTGAGACCTTTTTCTTTCAGGCGAGTTGCTATTTGAAATAGAGCAGAATCTTTTTCCTCCAAACCCATCACAAAGCCAGCAGGACAGAACAGCTATTTCAAACGGACATGTTCATTCTTACTGAAATATTGCATGAAATCTTGCCATCATGTTTGCTGTTTATTCCTCTTCCATAGTCAGTGCAGAAGTCCTTGTTTGCTATGTCACTGCTGAACAACCTTCTGTTGTTAAGAGAAGTGCAAGAATAGTCCTGATGAAAGGAAAGATTGTACACCTCTTACACACAGCCCAGTACCTCTTTCATTGCAGAAGTGCCCTGCTGTTACATCTGCTGCCTATTTGACCTGATCACATGTGGCTCACATGAGAGCAGCTTCTCTGTTGGTTCTTGGTTGTTGTTATGCAGTTGTTACTACCAATGTAAGGGGCAAAATGACATCATTATTTTTTTGGAACCTGTCCTATTTTATACAGTTTGTCTGTAATTGTTTATTTTTGTACAGAAGGTGAACTGCCAATGGCAGAAGACTGGTCAATTTGTATTAAAGTCTATGGTACGGAACCTGGCCTGGCATCCCACAGGTACTTTATACAAATACATAGTCCTGTCTTAATGTAACAAGAAAATACCAAAACACACAATTATATCTTCAAAAAAGTGTTTGTTGGTAATTCCAGTGCATGAATATCTCTTGCAGTATATGCCTTCATGTTTCTTTTTTTATATATATATATAAATTATATGATATACATGAGGACATGGGTGGTGTGGTATCTGTCCTAAAAGAGTCGGTGTGTTTTTGTGTATCAAGGCAGCACTCTCTTAACTGGCTCTAGTAGCCTCCAGCTGTGGTCTAATGTTGATGGAGTGAAAGATGTATCTGAAGAAGCAGGAAAGCAGATAGAAATGACCATAAGAGACTCTCATTCTGCCTGGAGGTGCATCTGGCAGAGCAAGTAAGAACTGTTGTTTACAATGACTTCAACGTGGCGATTTTATTGCTTTATTTTTTTAAATGAAGGATGTTTTTTTAACAGGAGTGTTGTTGATAACTTGATACATTATCAACACTGTTGTTAGTTATGTACTAAATAGACAACTTAGTAAAACCAGCAATAAACCAGATCTTCCAATACTGGTAAATTTACAGCAACTTATTTTATTGTCTTAAACAGTTGCCATTACTAACTACATATTCTTTATCTGAAAATACAGACTTGTGTAGTACTGAGTATTTAAAATATTGTAATTGTGTGTGTATTTATTTATTTATTTATATATTTTTGTCTGAAGGACAGCCTCTCAGGTCAGTTTAATGAAGTTCTCTCCGGACGGGGAATTCTTTGCTACTGCTGGACAGGTAAGTGGCTTTTACCAGGAGCTACTAAACCTGTACGGATTTTGATGCAAACTAGTTTGTGCCATGTCATGTTTGCATTGTTTATGCACACTGCAAACAAACATTGTAAACTGAGGTGTAATTGACAAGTACTGCCTACCTTTGGTGTTTCTTTAAGTTTAGATCTACAACCTAACTGCTTCAACATGTAATAGCAACTCCTACAGCATGACATTAGGTATGTCACTGTTTGTCTTTCCTCTTCAGGATGACTGCCTAGTAAAGGTCTGGTACAGCACCAGCAAGTGGAAGTCCTGTGTTTCCAGACTCTTTACGCCTCCAGAACCCAGTGTCAGCGTCCATGGAGAACTGGCCTTTTCCTTTGTCTATCTGGCCCATCCACGCTCTGTTACTGGCTTCTCCTGGAGGAAGACCAGCAAGTACATGCCACGGTACGGACACTCAAGGCAACATTTTCTCAATTTGTTCATTTGTTACAGTCTCACACTATACTATAGTTCCCAGGTCTGCCCTGCTTTGCTACAGTATTGCTAATCTTATGAGACCTGTAATTGTTCTCTGACTGGAATGATAATGTAACACAGTTCACAGCAGATTTAGCATTTTAGAAATGACCAGGAAGAGGTTATTGTTACTCTACCTCTCAGCTCAGAGAATTAACATAGACAGTGTTAGGGCAGAATTCTCACTAAGCTTATTTGCTGCTATAAATTAGGCTTTAGGAAGTATTGCAGTGGTAATCCAGGTTGTACTGCTATGTTAATGCCCTGTCAATAATCAGGTGCAATAATAAATCAACATTAGGCGTTTTCAGTAAAGCCTGGACTTCATTGTCGGCCTATACTGTATGTCCGTATTTTGGTAAATTTTTTAAATGCTACTGCTGTTAAACAGGTTTCTAAGGATTGGGGATGCCTGTGCTACACTTGCTCATGTGTTCGATCAGTCAGTGTACACTTACATCTCAAGTTCCTCTTGTGCTGGGAGAGTACCTACTCTGAAGTAGGAGCAAAAAAATCATCCCTCAAAACGATGTTCTAAGAACTATTGTTCCTAGTTCTTGCAGTATGAACACAATAAAAAGGATGTTATTACTGTTCTTAGAGCTATGAACGCCGTTCTTAGAACTCAGGTTCCTCCAGTCTGAAAACCTATGATCTCTTATTTTACCTTTTGGCAACCTGCTGTATTTGTATATCCCAATTGCTTCCCCTTTAAACAAACTAGTGTATCATGTTCTGTAATCATGGCCTACATTGAGGACAGGATTATATTCAGTCGTTTCATTATCACCAGTGTAATGAATACTTTGTTAACGTTCACTTTTTGGCCTTTACTTTATCATATCTCTCTACAGGTGTTTCTTCTTTGACCCATTGTTGAATAGTCCTATTGGCATTAGAGATTATAATCATTACTGACCACTTCAGTGCCCTCCAGTGGACTACAGCCTAAACCCTTTGCCATTATCTTTTATTTTTCCCTCTCTCCTAACAGAGGTGCAGTGTGTAATGTTCTCCTCACCTGCTGTAAGGACAGTGTGTGCCGGCTCTGGGCAGAGACGTTGTTGCCGGGTGACAGCCTCCTGTCTGGTTACCATAGCAACCACACCTCTGGCCAACAGAGTGACACACTCAGATGTGCTGGCCCTTCTAGGAAAAACACCTGCAATGAGAAGACGCAAGGAAGAACAGCACAGGAAGTAAGCTACTCTCGTGCAGTTTTTGAAGATACATTCGCTCAGTTGTGAGTTTATTTAGGGACAACTAGCTAAAACGAATGCAGACTAATGCAACAGTCCTGCAGTAAATTGTATCTTCATGAAGGTTTTAAAATTCAGTTTCTGTTGAAACTGTTATAGAGAGTCTGCAATGCTGTTGAACTGTATTGCAGAGTGGTGTTTAGAATATTTTGTCTGCTCATATTGATATAAATGGGGTGGACATTATCAGAAACACTATAGCACAGCACTATAACTGTAGCTGCCAAAATTATCATAAAATTGAATCAACTTCAACAAACACTCAATATTATCACTTTCATTAAGGTAGAACTTATTGCAGGACTGTTGTATTGTAACACCTTTTTTTAGATGTGTTCCTAATAAACTGTTATAGTGTATATGTAACTAAATATAATACACATATTTCCAAGAAGAGTGCATGAACTAAATAATTAGAACACAAGTCACATCATAAAGTTAAAATGTATACCTTTTTATATCACTGCCATAATTTGACAGTGTAGCACACAAATCTGAATCTGAACAATCTGAAGACCTGTTATCTTAATGCACTGCATCAGAAAATGTAAATGTTGACAAAAGCTAAACCACTTAGGATAAAGAAGTGCTTGCTAGGGCCAACACAACTTGTTTTTGTCAAAAACAGAGAGGAGGAGGAGGAGGAAAAAACAACAGTAGCTTAGTGGAGTTAAAAGGGAAAATGAGTTGGCTACCAGACATGAAGATGGTTTTTGAATCTTTGTTGGGCTTAAGATGAGCATCAGTGATGAATTTTGGCCTTTTCTGTAATCTGTGCATCACCTCAAAATTATATGTTTGACTTTTTATGCTTGTTTTGCCATTTTAATTTTGCTGATGCTATCTCACATGTGTAATGGTGGTGTCTTCTGCTTTAAGTGACATGCGTTGTTGCTGACAGCCTAGCTAGGCCTCAAAGACAATACTTCCATCCATTTTAATATGGACATTTAAATGGTTATAGATCTCACTGGCACTTACAGCGCTCAGGGCACATTAGATTGCAGGAAAAATAGGTATGCAAATGTCTCTGCTGTGCCTTGAGGAGCGTCTGTATGAGTGCATGTGTGGAATTATTCATTAAAAATCACAGACTGTGCTGGATGATCCAGGCAGTAGTCTGAGCTAACTCTCCTCCTCCTAAACTGAATACATGGACATTATTGAGAGAGCCCCATTTTAAACACTATTTTAGTATGATGCCTCCACCTCAGGGTGGGATGAGCAGTACAAGATTTCTTGCTAAATCAGTTAAGTTAATTAAGCCCAAGGTTTCATGATAAGGATGCCGTTTGAGAGCCTCCAGAGAAGACTGAAATTTTTCTACAAAGACATACAACCGTTCAAAATTATGTGTATCTGCTTTGTGTATCAGTATGGCACATGCATATTCAAATGGTGAGTTTGCACACATTCGTTATCAATACTTGACAAAAAATGTTTTGTGGGTGTGATGAGCACATAAACCTCATTAATACTTGGATATACTGCAGCCTTACATCTCTAGTATATTACTCAACAAGAGCACCTGAATAAAATCAGTGAAATTGATGCCCATTATTATATTAAATAGTCTCCATTAACCTAAAGATGCTCTGTCTTTCAAATTCTTGGCAGTCATTCACATGACACTGCTGTTACAGGTTGACACCTTGCCGTGAGCATTCACAGAGAATCAAGTCTAGAACTGTAGCTCTTTGCACTTGACACAATCTACCAAAGTACCAAATTAAGTTTAGTTTTAAATTCAGTTCCCTTTACAAGGCCCTCTCGCTCACTCAGCCACTCTTCCATGCTGCCTGGCTCTATTTTTTTTTGTAGACAAATTGGGCAGTTAAGTTAAATGTTTAGACGTCAATATCATTAAATTAAATTCCCATCCCCAAGAGAAACACTTGTTTACCAAAGCAGAGTAGCTCAGCTCAGGCTGGGAGGAGAGTAGTGAAGTTGATTCATTCACCTCAACCTCCAAAAGCAGTTTTAACCTGCGTCTCTGTCAGCCTGAAATGAGTAACATGAAATGCACAGTAGTTTACATGACTGAAGTATTTCATTTCAAAATAGCTAATTCAAATGACAAAAATGTGATAACAAAAGACTTATGTGGATAAAAAAACTGCTGATATTTAAGTATATCCCTATGTCCCTAATATGTTATTCAAGAACATCTAAATCTCTGCGAAAGGTTCAAGTATGATCTCATTGTCTCTGATTGTACATACATTTTTAAGTTATGAAAAAAGCATATTGATGATAATAAACTCAATGCAATTTACTTTCATAAAATGTAGATTTAATTTCTGTAACCACAGTCTGGTATCAGACTCTCAGCATGTTAGAACTTTTAGAACTGACAGCATATTCAATATTGTTTATTAATTATCTAACTTCCATAATTAATGTTTTCCTCACAGTTGATTTTTCAAGAATCATTGCATGGCTCCTTTTATCAGGATGTGCCACAGCCCTCTCTGACTAGCTGCCTGCCTCACCACCAGAGCCAGCACTACAACCACAAGAAGAGCAGCAGCAGCATGCCCCATGCCAATGCCCTCTGTCACTTCCACATTGCTGCCAGTATCAACCCTGCCACAGGTTAGATGCAAACGCATTAGTTTCTGCAACTAGTGGATAATCCTGTTGAGTCTCATTATCAGCATCTTGTTAAACTCCAAAGAAATTCTCCAAATTATGTGAAAAATTTGTAGAAAACCTACAGTCTATCAACATTTTACTTATTCCTAAACCATAGCGACTTCATAGATGGTTAGCTCTGCTTGAATAAAATTGGCTGGAGGTCAGAGGCCATCACCCTGTATTTCTTATGGCAAAAAATGCTGTAAATTTTGAAGCTTGCCTGAGGTTGTTTATTTAACATCCCAATGAGCTTTTGTGCTCAGTGAGAACTGTTCCGAGTAATTTTTAGGCATTTTCATTGTGTTCCTCTGTGTTGTGGCAGCTTAATTTGACCTGAATCAGGGCAAAATCTTGTAGATTCTTTCAGCCTTGAGGCTTAGAAGTCCTGTAAGATTTGTATGCTTCAATTATGTTTTAGCATACTTCAAACCATACTGATGAAAGTTATTTTGCTCTTGCCCTGCATGCCCCCAATCTAATGTAGATGTATGTTGTTTTTTGCATTCTTTTCCTAAACGTTGTGACATCTTTATTACTCTTATCTTCATCAGACATTCCTCTGCTGCCCTCCATCTCCTCTCTGAATGCCGTGGATGACGAGGAACCTGGAGGTGCTTTTACTGTCCACTGGCTCAACAACAAAGAGCTTAATTTCGCGTTAGCTATGGAGGTCTTCCTGCAGCAACTCAGAGGCAGCCTGGAGCAACAGAACGAATGCTCCCATGAAGGTACAGAAAATGTTTTGGATCAGGCATTGACACTTTAAGGGGTGTGGATATGAAGCTGGAATAACATCAAAAAAAAATTTCAGACTTTAACATATTGCATTTTGCTTTGTCTTCATTACTGATTTTCAGAATTTACATTTTGTCCCTATGCTTTGCGTTCTCTTCCAGAGCCTGAGGATGAGGATAACTTTGATGAAGAAGATAATAGCAGCAGGCCTAGTGACCCTCAAGGACCTGAGGCAGTGGAGCTTCCTCTGGCAGCAGTGAAGCACCAGGTGGACTTGCTGTTGGAGGAGTGGAATAAAGGGGCAGACATGCTGTTCAGTATCCATCCCACGGACGGCTCTCTGTTAGTCTGGCATGTGGACTGGTTAGATGAATACCAGCCAGGAATGTTCAGACAAGCTCAGGTACTCTCTTTGTTGATGTGAATTATGTAAAACAATTGAATAATGTATGTAGATGTTTTATGAATAGATGTAATCCCTCATCTTTTAGCTGTCTACAAACATTAATTATCACTTTCTTTTGTCTCATTTTTATGGTCCCACTTCAAAGATTGAGAAATAATAACAGAGAAGTGTTATCATGGGAGACTACAGTAAAGCAAATTTTCAATTATATTTTTACTTTATAATTTAATAACGCATAAACTAAGCAGACTTTCATTTGGTCTCTCTTTCAAGCAACTTGTTTGTATTAACAATTTCAAGAATTATTTCTTGTGGGGAAATAATTAATTTATCATCAAGAAGGTTGTGAATCATTTTGACAGCCGTGATGGTCTAGTTCCTATTCTAATGGTTTCTCATCCAGCCATTCACACAGTTATATTGTAAATTTGTGTGACTTCATATCAAGTCCCTTGATGCATTTTTATTAGCAGTGAAATAATCTTGTGACATGACCGTTAGTCGGTCAGGCATGATAGCTAAAAGAATCCCAGGTTCCATTGACATTCAGGTTGATTAGGCCTCCCTTCTTTAATTAAATACAAGAGACAGGATTTTGGTATTGTTATTAACATAATTATTGTAGGACATTTTACTTTTTTTTTAACATATATGAAGGGGCAAGTGAAGAAGGCTGTATCCCTCGAGTCTCTCTGTCACTGTCTTAGTGACCCAATTAATTTCAGAAAGTCAGTTGTAATGTCAGCTTTTTTGTTTTGAGCTAACTCTTTTGTAAAATGAGTTCATGATCTTCAGTGCCATCTGTGTCACTACCACATCCACATGGGGAATTTTGCTTCTTCATAATGTTTGTACAATATGTTATAATATCAAGCTAAAAAATAATTACTTAATGGAGTCCTTATCACTACTCCAGAGCTGTAAGCTTCAGTTGCTTTAGATTTCATTACTATGATTTCTCTCTTTCAGGTGTCATTTGTGTCCCGAATTCCTGTAGCTTTCCCTACAGGTGACGCAATCTCCCTGAGCCACAGTGTGGTTATGTATGCCTGCAACAAGAACGTGGATCTGGCTATCCAACATGGCAGACAGCGACCGCCTGGGAGCACATTGCCTCAAACCAAATCTGCTCTAATAAGCTACGGAGGTCAAGGAAAAGCTGCACCCAGCAGTAGTCTTCGACTAAGCATTTTCACCCCCAACGTCCTTATGATCTCCAAGCATGCCGACGGCTCCCTGAACCAGTGGGCAGTCAGCTTCGCGGAGGACTCTGCTTTCTCCACTGTGCTCAGCGTCTCTCACAAGTCACGGTACTGTGGCCACCGCTTTCACCTCAATGACCTGGCCTGTCACTCATTACTCCCTCTCCTCCTCACCACCTCGCACCACAACGCCTTGAGGACACCAGAGGTAGACAACATCCTGGCTTCTCCGGACGCCTGCTCCTCTAGTTTCTCTCATTCTACGTCTCTGCCCTGTGGGTCACGGCCCAGCCGGGTGTCCCTTGGTGTGGTTTCCCAGGATCCCAATGCAATCTACAGTGAGCTGATTTTATGGAGAGTGGACCCTGTTGGCCCACTGTCTTTGTCAGGCGGGGTCTCCGAGCTAGCTCGGATCAATTCTCTCCATGCATCAGCATTTGCTAATGTAGCCTGGCTGCCCACGCTCATTCCCAGCAGCTGTTTAGGTGAGAAAGTATGTGTATTGTTTGGAGATTGCTGAGGACTTAATACTCTGTTGATTTAACAATCAGTCTTTTTATTTAGCACAGCTTCATTTTCATAAGTCCCTTTGTTTACCAAACAAAGTTGTTATTTTGGTTCAGTAATATGGAGGAAATGGAGTTATTTCTTTCTGAATAACTATCACCAAATGAGACTAGCTTTGGGACATGAAATTTCCATAAATACAATTTTTAGAACAGTTTTCTTGAGTCTGTTTCACCATCATTTTTAAATAAATAAACAATTTCTCTGAAAAGAAATTTCAACTCCATAAAATTCATGAAAGTTTAGTATCCCACTAATAAAATTGTTGCCAGAGTCTTTTAATGTTTTGGTTGTTTGTACTGCAGTATTCTGTATATTTGTTTTCGCTTTTGTTTATATATTTATTTAGAAAAATGAACGCTGTTAAAAAAAATGTTTTCTCTGTCTTTAGGTGTGTATTGTAACTCTCCCAGCGCCTGCTTTGTGGCAAGTGACGGCCAGTCACTCAGGCTATATCAGGCTGTCATTGAAGCTAAGAAACTCCTGAGTGAGCTCTCCAATCCTGAGATATCAGTAAGTCATCAAACAGGATTTTCAAACTCTGCAGGGTATAGTCAGCGTTGCAGTAACTATTTTTTATGCACACCAATAACGACACATCAGTGTTTCCCCTTACAGAATCAGTGAGGTAATAAGGTGTTGTTAATTTGTCTTGCCACTTCATTAGTGTCAGCCTTGAATGTGCACAATTAAACATGTGAGAAGCAAGATAAATGCGTATTAATAGCAATTTTTTTTAAGCATATTCTTTCTTGCATTGCATGTAAACAGCAGCTCATAGCTTTCTATGAGCTGTTTACATGATGATAAATAGATTTTTTTTAACTTTCTGAAGCACAGTTGGCTCACTAAATGCATGTTTTCACTACGTACTGTAATTGAGAAATGAAAATGTTAATGTTTGTTTCACTTTAGAAATATGTTGGGGAGGTGTTCAACATCATCAGTCAGCAATCCACTGCAAAACCAGGGTGTATTATAGAGCTGGATGTCATTACTGGCTTTGTAAGTAAACATCATGTATAATTGTGTATTTAAACAAATTTCTCTCTCTGCTCATCTTTTTCCTAACACTAGTGAGAGACTATAAACGTCTTGGAGGAAAAGAGTATTAACAGAACTGTCTCCCGTTATCTAAAGTATATATTCTGTTATATTTAATAGCCATAGTTGAATTCTAGACCATTGGTAGCATAAAACTTTCTGCAGTCGACTTTTGAGTGTGAAAGGTCAATCATTAAAAATAAATAACGGTTGAAGAGCAAACCTTCTCTCATCCCCTCAGGCAGTTTGTGTGTGCGTGTTTGTGTAACATTAACACAACTTGTGTTTGTGTCAGTCTGTTTGCGTGTCAGCAATGTTGCTCAGTGTCTGCATCTGATCTGGTTTGATAATAGCTGCTGTTGTTCTCTGCAGCAGGGAAAGGATACCCAGCTCCTGCATGTTTTTGAGGAGAATCTGATCCTCGGCAGTGAGAGAACAGAGAATACGCAGGAAACTCCTGATTCTCCTCACCGTGGTATAAACCAAATAAATTTTTCTAACTCTGCTTTAAAATGTTTAATATCAAACATTTGCGCCAATTTAAACACATTGATAGTCGTACTGTTCATTAATATTCTCTGTGTGCGTTTCCCTGCAGCCTCTAGCAAGCCAGCCTTCTCGGCACGTTTTTTCCTCGTGGTGGTCGAATTGACCCCAACGTGCCGATCGCTCCTCCACATGTGGCATCTCCATCTTGCAGCACAGCCCGTCACAATGGGTAGGTACTTTGAGCAAAATAATTAAAGTTCACAGTATGTAGGGAAAAATTATTTACTGCCAGTTTCTTCCGGACTTTTATTAATTATCTTCTTTAAATGCAAACCCAAAAAAAATACATGGCACAAGATCTGGAAGCCTGATAAAATTTTGATGTCAGCAAATGAACAACTCTGTAACTGTGTTGACCTTCTAAAAATTGTAATTATTTTTGAACAACACAAGTTGTAGACAGTTTTTTGAGAATATTCTGAGAGAATATACTTCTCACAAAGCAATGTATAAAACTAAATAATGTGGGAGGGTTTTGACCAGAAATTGTCTTGTCTTAACAATATTTCCCTCTTCCTGTGTGTGTCCCCACAGAAGAGACCACGACAGAGAAGGGTGCCACCACAGCTTCTACTATGAACAGCTCTCAGTTTACCTTTGACAAGTTCAGTTCTCCAATAACTCAGAAGAGTAAACCCTGCACCTCTAATCTGCAGAGTGCCTGTCGCCTCAGCCTCACAACACACAAGCTATACAGCCAAGAGATGGTTTTGCCTGAAGGGGTGGAAGCCATCAGCGTTACACCCTCAGCAGGTGAGGAACAATCAGGACACACACATACAAATGACATGAGTCTAAGTCTCCTGCATTTCAAGTACATGGTCCCTGAGCATAATGCAAAGCATTCTATGTAAAAAGGATTACTGGATTTATTATTGAAGTTACTATAATTACATTTCTTTTTGTACTTTATTGGTATAGTGGAATTAAAACAGGGTCCTCAGTGCAAGTATGCCAGTCTACTGAGGTATTTACAGACACCAGTATAGACTATGGTGCATGTTTTTGTTGCCGTGGGAATTCAGTTTCTAAAGAAATGGCCAGCCAGTTAGCGAATAATTGAAAACCTTTATTCAAATAAACCTTTTCATAAACATATAGACATTTCTTTAACGACTAAGAAACAGCTATTTCTATTATCATTGGAATGAAGAATAGAAACTGACAAAGATAGGGCTACTTTTTCAACAATTTCCATTGTCAGCGTGACGATGATAAAGGTTTTTGAAATTCTACTAAAATGTTCAGATTACCAACTGTGCCATTTTTAAAAAAGCAACACAAAATATCTGGGAAAAAAGTATCCAGGCCCTTTTAACCTTGCAACTACTGTTATGTTTTAGCTTGTTCATAAACGGTATTCCAAAGATTTTTACAGATTAAAGGCTGAAAAGCTTTTAGGATGAAGAGATTGAGGAGAACTTTCAACTTTGTCAACTTTCTTCATAGGTCACCTGAGCGCATCGTGTTCTCTGCCAGCTGGCCGTGTGCCTTACCTCCTTGCTACTTCCTGTTCTGATGGAAAGGTGCGCTTCTGGAGATGTAATGTCACTGCGATAAAGCCTTCTAGTATGGACAACCTTGTGTACCAGTGGGAGGAGTGGCCTCTCTTGGTGGAGGACAGGCTTCCCAACAGCAGCGCAGTAAGTGTGCAAGGTCGCCCCATAGAGGTCAGCTGCTGTCACACTGGACGGATTGCAGTTGCTTACAGGCAGACGCCAAACATACATCTGAACTCTCACGGACTGCTGACTTCTTCTCCTACCCTGGCTTCCTCCCCTTATGTGCACTATAACAACAACACCCACCTGACCCCAACCCTGACTGTACAGCACAGCCCAAATGTCACTCCGAACCCCAACCCAGCAACCACTCGAGAACCATTGGTCCACATTGACATCTTCCAGTGTGAGTCCACTGGTGGTTCGCAGTGGATTCTAGAGCAGACCATAGTCCTGGACAGCACAAATCCAACAGCTAACTATGGTATTAGCAATAGCACAACTGGAAGTGCCAATATTCCAAGTAACGTGGACTTCCTTATACCTAACGAGAACTGTCATGGTTATAGTAGTAAGAACCTGGTTCATTTGGACTGGGTCTCCCAAGAGAATGGGTCACATGTTCTGACTGTCGGTATTGGAACAAAGATTTATATGTACGGCCGACTCTCTGGGAAGCCTCCAGAACTCTGTCTGTCATCTGATGACAGTAGAGACCAGAGCTTGTCTCGCCTGGTTCTGATTCGATCAGTCGATCTGGTCTCCTCTGTTGAAGGTTCATTACCCATTCCAGTCTCCCTCTCCTGGGTACGAGATGGCATCCTGGTAGTAGGGATGGACTGTGAGATGCACGTCTACTCCCAGTGGCAGCCCCCAGTGCCACCCAAACCCAATGCCCCAATTGCCCAAGAAACAGACATCAGCAGCAGTGTCTCCTCCATAATCTCAGCCATCAGACAGAGCCAGGAGGAGGGTCTCAGTCAGGGGCCCCCCATGTCTTCACTGGCCCCTCCAAAAAAAGCCCTGACGAGGTCGATGATGAGTCTGGCTCAGAAACTCAGTGGGATGAGAACAGCTTATGATCTGCCTATAGAAATGGAAGATTCTGGGCTTTTTGAAGCAGCTCACCAACTCTTTCCCACTTTGCCCCATTACCATCCTGTGCAGTTACTGGAGCTCATGGATCTAGGCAAGGTAAGTGAAAGAAATTACTCGGATTACTGTCTATACAGTATATTTTATATTTTCTTCTGATTATTTGTTCTTTATTTATCCAGTAGATATGAGAGGGTAGTTTTGTCAGTTAATTTCATTCCATAAGGTTTGAAGCTGTAGCAAAGCAGACTGACCAAAAGATCAAAACATTTGATTTATGTTTAAAACATAAATATGTAACATCATTTCTCTATCTTAAGGTTCACCGTGCCAAAGCCATCCTCTCCCACCTGGTGAAATGCATTGCTGGCGAAATTGTTGCACTTAAAGACAGTACCACCAATCCCGAGAAACGTGTGCGCTCTCGAACCATCAGCGCTGGAGGCAGCACAGCCAGGGACCGGAAGATGTTCAGCAAAGCAGGGAAATCCAACCATGATTACACGGAGATAAGCTCCATCCCTCCCCTGCCTCTGTACGCCCTTCTGGCAGCTGATGAGGATAAATTATCAAAACCTGGTGGGTAAACCAATGCACTGTTTTAGAATAATAATATTCAGTAATGATTAAAATAATAGTAAACTTTATTTCAATAGTGCTACTAGTAGGCCAAGTAAAGCAAAGTACTGAAAATATAACCATATTCATAAAATATCAAGTTGGAGATGATAATCAGCCTAGCAAAAAATGGACAGAAGATGTTTACGTTTTTAATTTTCAAAATTCTATTGAATAAAACAAAAACGTGTTCATTAAATGCAAGTCAATTTATAATGGGTTTACTTAAAGTACTGTGCAACAATGTATTACACTTGGAAGAAATGTCTGCACTGTCTACAAAGACATTGCCTTAGATGTTTTGTTTTTTTAATCTAGCATTTTGAGAGGTTTTCACCTGCTGATCTACGACTATATATAACAGCCTGGAACATAAAACTAGAGCCTTTAAAAATCAATTAACAACATTTATTTAATAAATTAAATTTAACTAGAAACTTAGGAGGAAGAGATGTATTGAGATGTTGGACTGTAGTAACCTTAAAAAACCGCACTTGTGGATCACAAATTTTTCTCTTAATGAAATGTCTTGTGCCTCCCTTCAGATAAAGTGGGCAGTGTGAGCGGGGATAGTGGGCACGGTTCCAGTCACACTGATGCTTATGATGAGCTCTTTCAGACACCCAGCATAGCAGACCTGGACCCTCTGGACAGCGATCAAGAGGAAACGGGGAACAAGGTCATTTTCTCTTTGCTTGTGCTTGGTTAAAAGAGAATTTATAAAAATGAGAGTGGACATCAACATTTAGGGCTCTTTGTATTCCAGAGTGTAGCTTAAACATGCATAATTGTGCATTGTCAAGATTAATTTTAGATATATTGCTGCCTTAAAAGATAGACCAGTCAAAGCCCATGATGGCCCTGGCTAATGCATCGAAAATCTAGCTAGATATTGTTAAAAGGTTGATGCATTTAGAAAAGCTTGTATAGTTATTATGCACATACAATATCATGTATGTTTTGTTGTGAGTTTGAATCCAGCCATGACACACTATTAAACATAATTTCCTACCTCTCTCTACCATGTGTTATTCATTTTATTGACAGTCCTCTGTCTTGTTCCCTGTCGGTAGGTTATTGACCTGTCCCAGTACAGTCCGACATACTTTGGTCCAGAACATGCCCAGGTTCTGTCCAGTCACCTCCTTCATTCCAGTTTGCCAGGCTTAACGCGTATGGAGCAGATGTCTCTCATGGCGCTGGCCGACACCATCGCTACCACAAGCACAGACCTCAAGGATAGCCAGGGCAAGAACAAAGGTACTGCAGGGAAATAAAACCCTAAAATAATGGCTCTTCAAATGATTTGAAATGCAGCATAGTGTAATTATGTTTTGAAGTAGCAGTAAGAGCTGTCTGTCATTCATTTACCAGGTGGAGAAACACTGGATGAGTGTGGTCTCAAGTTCTTGCTGGCTGTCAGACTTCATACCTTCCTCTCTACCTCCTTGCCTCCAGCACACCGGGCACAGCTGCTAGGGCAAGGTACAGTGGGATAGAGGTTTTCAAACTGTTTTCACTGATAGCTGACAAGCAGGCAAAGACTGTAGCCTTCAACACACCTGTTACAGGGCTACTATCGCATTGTGACACATCAATGTAAATATTCTTTTTCTAATCTAACAAGACCAAAGATCATAGCTGAACCTTCCCTCAAAATTAGCACACTTATAGTTCTTTGTTTTAAAGGCCGTAATATTTTTTCACCTTGTGTGATCTGGCAGGACTTGAGTTTCCAGCTTGCTGCCTAAGGAGCCACCTCACTGCACTCCTTTAGCTAGAGCTGCAGTGCCCACCTCTGTGTCAGAGCAGTAACTCTATAAAGACTCCTAGCTAGAGAGAAGAGAAGGTTTCCGATGGTTTCTATTGTACTTTTTTGACAGCAAAAGTCTTAGTGAGAGAAGTGAACAAGCCATAGTCCTTTCATCGTCCTTAACGAATGCAGTAAAGGGACACTTGAGCAAGGCACTTAATCTATGTCTGCTCCCCTGGAACTCCTCAGTGGCCAGCAGTACAGTGTAGCTGTAAAAGCCAACTCGCTGCCTAAAATATGTGGAACTGACTGTGCTCACTCAAGTTGCTGCTGTAAATAACTATCCATTTTAGCTGTCTTGTTAAATGCATATTACAATCACAACACAGTGTTGGTATTCTCACTATAAAAAACAGATCATTCCCCATGTTTCACATGTCATGTTCTTGGCTCTGCAGGCCTGTCAACATGTCATTATGCCTGGGCCTTCCACTCTGAAGCTGAGGAGGAGCTCCTGAACATGCTGCCTGCTCTACAGAAGGGAGAGCCCACCTGGCCTGATCTGCGCTCCATGGGTGTGGGCTGGTGGCTGCGCAGCACAAACAAGCTACGCCGGTGTATTGAGAAGGTGAGGTGCTTAATGACATTCATTGATTGCCATTATCAATTTTGGTTTCTGTGCTAAAATCTGAAACAGTGACCCAGCGCCAATTTTGTTCAAATAAATTAATTTGAAGTACAAATTTGCAGATTGTGCAGTCAGTAGCAAATCAGTGTTAATGAAGAGGGTTATTTGAAATGGAAAGGCCAGTACCTGGAGTTTAGATTAATATTCAGTTTGCATTCATGTTTGAAATACAATAAAAAGTCCAATATACAAATTAATTGTCAACTATTTTGATAAGCAATTGTTTATTTTTCAAGAACAAATGCCAAACATCTCCATCATCTAATGTGAGGATTCACTGCTTTTCTTTGTCTTATTTGTTAGTAAATGGAATCTATTGTATTAGGGACTGTTGGTCTGACACTAAGCAACACATAGACTGAACTCATTTTCATCAGGGTTGTCTCCGTTTTCTTCAAACAGAACTTGCACAGAATAATTTTAAAGATGCAATAGTCACATATAAATTCTACACATAAAGGCTTTGAAGATTGGCCATTAGCATGTTAGCCTTGTCTACTTTACATTGATTGCTTCATTTATAAATTAAGTGCTGTCAGGTAGGTGAAAGTGACATTTTGCTGATGTTGCTATAAAATACAGCACTATAACTGCGATTGAGCTTAAATGACCCATAAACTACAACTTGTTGTGAATAAAACTGTATAGACTGAGGAGGTGTGAGCTGAATGTATTTTGATCATTTATTTTGTCAGGTTGCCAGGGCTTCTTTACAGAGAAATAATGATCCTCTGGATGCAGCTATATTTTACCTTGCACTGAAAAAGAAGGCAGTGGTCTGGGGATTGTACAGGTAGGCAAAACTGACCATAGTTTTTCAAATTAAATACAAATTCACACGCATGCAGATACTATCATATCATCACGATATTTGATTTCCCTGCCCCTACCTAATTGTCCTGTCAGATAACTGAAGACATGGCACTCGTATTGTTGTTTTGAATCCATAATGTCTTTCTCTCCAGGTCTCAGAAGAATGCCAAAATGACAGACTTTTTCCGCAACAACTTCAGTGAGGATCGGTGGAGGAAAGCAGCAATGAAAAATGCCTTTTCTCTGTTGGGAAAGCAGCGGTTCCAGCATTCTGCAGCCTTCTTCCTTCTTGCCGGCTCCCTTAAGGATGCTGTGGAGGCAAGTGGAAAATAGACATGACACACTGCTCGCAGAAGCACTTGTTCCTTCAACTGCAAGTGCCACTTGCCAGACTTCTAAAATGAAGTTAGAAACCTTGCTTACAGTAGTGCAGCTCATTTTCAATTATCAGAAAGTCTGTAACATTGTAATTGTTCCTTTTTTACAACAAGTCATAGTCAAGGGCAATGTTTGATGGTATGGTAAAAATCAGAGAAACCACATTAGTATTTCTGAAGTGTGTGGCATCCCTTTTATTATTAAAACAGTTCAATACAGTTCCACAGTGGTGTCTGTATCAAGAGCTTTTAGCACAATGCACTGAAGAATTATTGATGTTTGCAGTTGACTCTTGGGTGTCGCCGTCTTTCCTCCTTTTTGTGAGCATTTTGTCACATTCATAAACCAGCAGACACTACCTACTACCTCAATTTCATCAAAATATATATTCAAATATATGTTTGCTTATTTTTGGATAGTTGTAGTTTGAAAAGATTTTAGTTGACGTTAGTATTTCTTCTGCCATCTATCAGGGCAAAGTTTCACCACAAAAACATGCAGCTCTCCATCTTTTTGCTCACATATCAGGAGGGCTGCTTCTGGTCATCTTTTTTTGCTTAACCTTTTTATTCACCAAGGTTATTTCTGTTTAGAAAGGCCCTGGAGCAATGAGTCACATTATCATCTGCATCAGTAACTGGAGCTTCTCTAAGCATTTTATGGAAATGAGCGTCACCCAGTCAAAGGGCTATCATTGACTTTGCTTAGTCTCTCTGGCTGGGAGGTAGTCTAATTGAAATGCACCTCACACCTTACCAGTTGGGAGCAACTTCAACTTTGACTATCCACTAATCCTTTACTGTGTGCACAGACTTTAATTTTTTGGTTCCTTTTTTTTTTTTTTTTTCCCATAAACAAACAAGACAGCTGTAACATCTGAAGATAATTATGTCCTACTGGATTACTATGTATCCAGAATATACACTATTTGTCTGCTTGTGTCTTGTCTTATCTCATCCAATTCAGTCCTGTGCCAGCAGCTCAGAAACCATTTTTTAATGACTGATATCTTTATTTCCACCTCTAGGTGTGTTTAGAGAAAATGCAGGACCTACAGCTGGCCCTGGTGATCTCCAGATTGTATGAGTCTGAGTTTGAGACGGCATCCACCTACAAAAGGATCCTCCAAAGACATGTTCTGGGACAAGACAAACAGGTGCAGAGTTTGCCTATGTCACAGCCTCAACAAGCTATTGTTTTTACTGGCAAAAAATGCACTATTTCACCAAACTCAGTATTGTTTGACTCTCCAGCAGCCATTGTAATTCTTGGTGTGTTTCAGATTCGAGCCCACCAGGACCCATTCCTACGGAGCATGGCTCACTGGGTCCTGGAGGACTACAGCAGAGCCTTGGACACTTTACTTGATCAGTCTGCTAACAGTGCCAACTCTGGGTCCACTGAGAGCAAATATGATGCCGGTAGGTCTGCAGCGCTCTTTATCAGATTCTGATAAAGATTCTGATGAATACAATGTATTTTGAAAAATTATGTGAAATTTTAAAGTTAGTTTCACTATATTTCTACTGTAGGAGATATAGTCAGCACTGTCAGAAGCCTCTAGAATACCTTGTTCACTTTGTGGACATTGCAGGCCTGTCAAATGCAGCATTGCAGGTAAAACTGTGGGGGGTAGACTGTAAGTGCTGCAGACTGTAATTTGACACTGTGAGGTTGAATCCTCATGCAATTTCACACACTTAAAGGACCAAAAATAGGTGCAAAGCTGAGACATTTCATGAAATCAAGGTAATTGCTGTGTACTGGACACAGAAGACCATTTAATTAAAGACAATGTACAAAGCCTGCCTTAGGAAGTGCAAGATCCTAAAGCACATTTAAGATGCGCACAGAGAAGACAACACTGAACTATGGAAGGTTGAAAATAGTAACCCTACTTGATCGATTATGTGCTGTCCTGGCTGGGTTTTCAGTATGAATTGTCTGGTCCCTTTTGACAACGTTTATACCTAGATGACAAAGAGTGAACTTGATGTCCTTTGTCCACTAGCTGCTCTCAATAAGCTGTCAGATTCTGAACTTCTGTCTGGGGGACCACAGAATGCAGTTTGTCGTTGTTTAAATGCTCACGTAGCTGCATGCCTCAATTTATTTAGAAGTTAAACAAAGGTTCACTAAGGCCCGCTAAAGCTCTATTTCTGTGTCCAATCCAATTACACAGCTTCTCCTTGCAGGTGCTGTGGTTAAAGCAGTAAAAGCAGCTGGTTTTTACCCCAGAGACGATAACGGTTTTTCAATCTCTTTGTATCGATGACAGGTTCCTTTCCCGTGTCTACATGTAACCCAGAGGTTTTCAATTTTTACACCTACCTTCGTACCCACCCACTCCTCCTTCGACGCCATTTTGGCTCTTCAGACAAGGCTAAAGTAGGCCTGACCGCTGAGGGTCGCAGGGCTGACTCCATCAGCCTGGTGGAGAGAAGACTGTTTTTCACAGCTGCATACACACACCTGCAAGCTGGCTGCCCCATGCTGGCACTTGAAGTCCTCTCCAAGATGCCCAAAGTCTGCAAGCTTTCCAAACTCCCCAACCAGGAGGCGGATACAGGCATCGCTGCTGAACTTGGTGCTGGGAACAAGGATGGACAAACATCAGACCCGGATTGGTCTCAGCCGGCTTTGAACGGCTACGAGTCGGATGGAAACAGCTTATCCAACAGCCAGACAGATTCAGTGTTAAGTTTTGACTGGAGCCAGCCGTCAATGACACTTCCAGATGAGTCCCTGGAGCTGAAGTGGGACAGTGACAAGGAGGACGAAGAAGAAACTAAAAATGGTCAGAGCACTAGAACTGCAGACAGCGGCAGTGTCTTTCAGGACACACAGGATGCCATGTCGCCGCTAATTGAGACAGTGTCAGGAGAGGACAGTGAGGATGGCGGTGACTTCCTAGCACCATCTAATGACATTCTGGCAGCCCAGCTGAAGTTTACCGCCTGCTTGAAGATTATGACCAATGAGCTCCGGACACTGTCGACAGGGTATGAACTTGATGGAGGGAAGCTACGTTACCAGCTCTACCAGTGGCTAGAGAGAGAGGTAATAGCACAGACACATTTAAACACTTATAAGGTGGATTTGACTGCGGTGTGTTTTTTGTTTAAATATTGTTATAATATCTATCTGTGTAGTTAAGTGTTAGTCTGGCTGCACCCTTAGATTCACTCAATAAACCTTTATAATAGAACTCGCACATCTCTCCTGTCTCCATGCTCACTGTTTCAAGATTGTATCTCACTGCATATGAACATCATATTGGTAAAAACTCCAGTGTTTTTCCTCTTCCTGTGAAAACAGAGAAAACTGTTTGACAATTTGGTGAAATGTTTTGCTTTCACTCCCACGCATTTCATATACATTCCTTCTTGATAAATGTATTTTGAGGTCAAACTCTGATTTCCCCAGGTGGAGGCTCTCCAGCGTTGCTGCAGCTACAAGCCCTGCTTGCCAGAGCTGTCTGTACAGGGCGATGCCACCATTTCTGGGTTGGTGGAGGAGGAACTGGTGGGTGTAAATAGCTGGCTGCTTCTAGATTTGTCAGATGTTCATGCAGAAAAATTGATGGAACACTTGCTGTAATAAAAAATTAAGACAGCACAGTGTGTCTTGACGTAGTTTGAAAATTATGTTTTATTCCAAGATTGTTGCACCATTTTCCCTTTATCAGAATTTATTTGTTTTTTGAGGTACAAAAATCCTTCTAACATGCTGCTTTAATTTCTTTCTCTATTGTTTCAGTTTTAAGCAGTAAACCTAATTATACATACATACCGTTGCACAGTACACTTGCTGTGTATTTACGTATTAAAATTACATTTCAAAGACCCACTAGTTTATTTATTGTTGACGGATTAATGTGCATTGTTGTGTGTAGCATACCACCATGGGGCTTTTGTTTGGACACTAGCCAGCCGGGGAATGTTCGCATAGTTACAGGGATGTTGATTGATTTGTCTATAAAACTAATAACATAAAAATGGTTTTCCAGCCCAGGAGTCCTCATGGTGACAGCCAGAGGAGCAGGAGACACTGGCTGCAGAGTAACCAGCCCTTACTGAGGATGTTTCTGAGCTACTGCAGCTTGCATGGCTCCCACGGTGGAGGACTGGCCTCTGTGCGCATGGAGCTCATATTATTGCTTCAAGAGTCTCACCAGGTAATTAAAACATGCACAGATGCACATTAAAGGCCACTGATAAATAGAACATGGCGATTCTTCAATGGCAGCCAAGCTAGTCTGGCTATAGGTTAATGGTGAAAGTGATAAAACAGTCAATAAATTATCAATAAACCTCTTGATTAGCAATTCTTGATAGAAAAATATATACGAATTTTGGTGATCGATAGGATGTTTACATTTATTTGCGGTTTTTGCAATCCACTGTGATTTGATGTCTATTAACATATAGAGAAAGAAATATGATTTTCCATAAATTAATGATACAAAAACAATTTTAATGATTTATTATTAGTCTAAATAAAGTTAAAATCTTTAGCAATTATACATTTGCCAGTTACAGCTTCACAAACACTTTGCTTGACTTCTCTTTTTCTTACTATAAAAAATAATTAGTATGTTTCTGGTAGGTTGTGATGACAGTAAATAGATAAAAATAACTGATAAGGAAATCAATAGTTGGTGCAGCCCTAATTCATGATATTAGAATGGAGATACTACTTAGAACATTTTAATATTTTAAGTGGTAATAAAGGTGTTACAGCCTGTACTTCTAAACTTTATCTGTCAGAGGTTATGAACATACCCGACAACAAAACTAAATGTGGGATTATTTGTCTTAATTATTACTAATTACTTAAAAAAGAACAAGAATAATGTGAACAGAATTTTGTTATTTTTGCGACACAACAGACAGAGAAATAACTACCAGCTGCACGTAAAAACGTTCACACCAGCAAGCAGAGCAGCAGTATTATTTAACTGATCACATATTCTCTTTGAAGGGAAGGATACTGAGCAGATTGAGGGACAAAGTATGAATGAAAGACGACCATGATGCCACCTGAAAGCTTCCCGAGAGAGAGAGAGAGAGAGACACACACACACTCAGACCTACTTTTTGTGCAATTGTCTGCACACCTCCAGCAATAGGCTGACAGGTTGTGCTGGTTCTCCGAGCTCCTGAGGGAGGTCCTGCCTTAGGCTGACTATTAGAAGGTTGAGTCAAATTTCAGGAGGTAAACAACTCAATGAGCCACCATGGGAACAATGCTCTTGAATGTTAGCACAGTCGATTGGCACTGGGGGGCCTATCTACTCTCTAACTTTTGATTTTGAAATAAAAGCAGTGTCTTTTGGTCCCAGCTCTGGTCCCACGGTTGTCAAATTTCTCCGTTGTCGAGGAAATGATTGAATTTTTCCATTGTCTTTACTTCAGCCAGAGCGCAGAGCAGGAGGTTAGTGTCAACTGAATGCGATTCATTAAGCGTGACGAACATAAGCCCATTGTGTCCTTACACACAGAATCATGTTCAGGGATCTAGGAAACGCACACAAAACCAGGCGCCTCTACATTTCTTATATCTTTTTAGCTCTTTAAATGTCATTCACACAAACACTGGAAAACGCGTCATGTACTCTCAAGTATGGGGTCATGTATGACTTATGGCTCAGGAAAAAGGTGTTGTTTCAAAGCAGCACCCTTCATTCACCAGATCCCTTTGTGATCCGTCTCTTACTTGAAAAAACAGGGAATGAGAACGTTGAATATATCGTTTAGTTTACTGCAACATGTAGTTGTAGTCTGACGAGGAGTGTTTTTTTGGACGCTACATGATCAGCATTGTCAAAACAGCATGTGCATTCATTTTTTAGTGTACCTGCAGACATACTCTGTTATGTACTGTACTGTACCGTTTCTCTCTGGTTTTCCCCCCACAGGATGACTCCATCCAATCAGCGGTGACGGCGTGTTCTCAACAAACCTCTATCCCTCTTCTGATGGCTTGTACAGCAAACGTGAAGACAGTGGTGGCCAATCCCATAGTCTACTTGACCAACCTGACTCATGACATCTTGCAGACCATCAATGCACTCGACTCGCCTCCACATCCTGATGTTGTTAACAATGAGGTAAGGCAGTCTCCACTCATTTATTCATTTCTACTTCTACATTAATGGGAATTTCCTCCTGATAAATTAGATTTTATTGAAAGAGGACAATGATCCTGGGAGGTTTGTGTAATGACCCATACAGTGAAACTTTGAGACACATTTTTTTAGAGCCTGGATATAAGTGTCTATGTCTGGGCGGATCTAAGGAATGATATTAGCTTATTGCAGATATGTCGGTAACAGCATATATGTCAGCCAATAACTAAGAAGAAAATTCCAAAGATGTGTTTGAGGCAGTTTAGAAAACGGGACACCATAACAAAGTGAAAATTTCAACTGTAAAATCTCCCACAATTCTTCCTTATCAAAATAGTTCATATCAGTCAATATATTGTTATTGGAATTAGTTTTTAATGTTTGTATTGTGTGTCAATGTTTAATGAATGCTTGGGCATGTCAAGTTTCATTTTGCTCTTGTAGGTGTGTTTACTTTTGTTTTTATTCATGCTCCTTAAACACCAATTCATGTTTGTTTGATTGTTTTTTTTTTTCTTAACCCCTTGCCTTATTTCAGATCTATGTGATGCACACATTGGCTGCCTCTTTGTCTGCGTGCATTTATCAGTGTCTGTGCGATGAACACACCCACAGGTAAGTGTCTCACCTGCCTCATCTGTTACCAATATTTTTAAGCTGTTATGTTGCAGAGACCGTTGCACCATGCAGCATAATCACCAGCTTCACACGGAACATTAATACATCACAAACCTCGAACTGTCATCAAGCTATCCATTTCTTAACTATTTGGGGATCTAGGGAAATAATGCTTTTACGCAGTCTGACTCAAAAGGGTTGAGTTCATAATGCGTATCTATACTGCAGCATCTCTCTGAGCAAGCTTCTTGAATTCTTTATATGACTTTAACTTTGATACAAGTTTTTAATTTTCCACCACATTCACCTTGACACGACTCCCATTAACAGCACTAACTGCCACTGGATTATTTATCTATCAAGAGTGATCTGACTTTGTCTTCCTATTCTTAGCATTAGCATTTAAAAGACAAATTGCTGGAAGAAATAATGTTAATTTGTGTCCTCTGGTTTTGTGTGTGTGTGACTTATTGGAGCAGAATGATGAGAGATAAGGGGGGAGGGACATGACTACTGGTAACCAAGCATACTTTATAATGAGAGTGTAATGATTGGTGCAAATGTACAAAGTGGAGAATGCTTTTCAAGATGTCTTAGGCTTTGTTTATGAAAAGTCATTTTAGCACATGCTTTAGGCTGCTTTTACAAAGTGCTATAGTGGTGTGACTTTAGACATGGAAAAAGAAATATGGCAGTCACTTGTCTGTTTTGATCGTGTTGGGAATGATTTATGAAAGCTGCAAGGCGGCTGTTTGTAATTCTTATTGTAAATACTTAATTGCCTTTCTGTTTTTGACAGATGGGAGGAACATTGTTTATTCATAATGCGTATGTATGACTCCCAATCACCCAATAGGATTTAAACTTTGGCTGGGCGAATGAGTGTGTGTGGGGTTGTTGTTTTTTTAAATAACGCATTTAGCTTACAGCTGTGCTGCCGTGTGAGTTCCTGTCACAGTTCAGCCAGAACGCTTCATGTTGTACAGAATCAGTTTTACTTATGCTTGACCAGACTTGGACCTTTTTAAAGACACAGTGCCGTGACCCCAGAGATAGAATTACTTGTATCAGTTAAATAATGTGTCAAAAGGGGAGATGGGTTTCTGTAAACAAAGATTTTCTTTAAACATAAATTTTTCTTAAAGAGCAAGCGCTCTGATCTGATCTCAGACATCACACAAATCTATGTGATTAAATGAGTACTTTGTTTCGCATCTTCCGCGGGCGCACACACACACACACAGCCATCTATCACACGTTGTTAGTTGAACAGTGTAAGTAAATAAGCAACTCTATTTCTAATTTAACACTGTCTTTGTTATTGTAATTACGGTATAAACTCTCCTCGTGTGTCGCAGCAGAGGTTTGATGAAATTGTGCTTCTGTTTTCCCTCTCGAGTGTGAGCAAGAGAGCATGTGCTAGAGTGTGTGTGAATTTTTTAAAAGGTATTTCAGATGTAGGTTGCAGGAGTTGAGTGTTGCCATCTACTTGACATTATTTTAATACATGTTCTGCTCTTTTCTCTGTCTGCTGTCATGTTAACTTAGTTAACTAACATCTACATCCATATGAAACATAACCGCACTAGAGGTGTACATTTACAGTGTGGTGTGTGACATCATGGCTTACCTTAATGACTACCGCTCCTCCTTCTAAATGTTCCCTTTGACTTTTGAATTCTTTTTGATGTGGATTGTGTGAAATGTTTTTTTTCACAGAAGCTTAAAAGGGGACTTACTGGATGTTAGAAACTTAATAGACACCCTGGTGGGTTAAGCATTCCATAAATATCTGTAAAGATTTCTTCTGTAACCATCCAAGGTTTTTGTTTTTATGTGTTGAAAATCCATAGTACCGACGCTTTCTGTGTCTCTATTGCCAAACAGCATAGATAACCTGAGATGCAGCCCATTAGTATTTAATGTCTCCACAGAACAAAGCTTGACAGCAGCGTCGTGGTGCCTCTTTCTTTGAAACATCATCCTAGAATTCAGAACAAAGTTAAAAAATGTAAAGTAAAACATTTAGACGTTCTATATTTACACCACCTAACCCAATTTTTTTTATTTCATGCTTAATATAAATGTTTTGCTTTGTGCCCTCATACTGACTGTGTGCGGTTGCTTTCTCTTGTCTGTTGAATCTCCCGCAGCCATGTGAACCATTTCACAGGAACCGTTTATCAGAGTGTGTTGCTGTCTCAGAAGCAGCCAGCCAGAACTGTCAGCATGGACGAGTCTGTTCAGCCCAACAGTTCTCCTTCACAGTGGCCAGGTATATCAGCCAAACCAAAGACATTTTCTGCCTGAATTAAAAGACACTACGTGTTTTTCTTATTGTCAGCAAGTAAAAGTCCCAAACCAACAATGTGTTTGCCCATCTCTCAGAACATACCAACTTTCCTGCCTCGTCTGTGGCATTCAGCTCCAAGCCCAGTCGTTCCTACTAAGGATATAAATTGTTTAAAACAACTCATAAATATATAGTTGGAGGGTTCAGTCAGCTGGTCACTATAGTTTACTCAAACATCACTAAATAGTTTATTTGCTGAAGACTGTTTTCAGCTCTGGAGAGTATTCACTGCAGCAGGATTGTTTAAGTGGGATTGACTCAAAATAAAATAAATAAAACTACTGTGCCCATATTCATTATAATGAACAAACATGATTGTGGGTATTTGATGGGTTTTTAGTAGTTTTTGGACATCAGTTGAGGTCTTTGGCACAGAGGAATAAGCAATATCAGGGTTTGGCTACACACTCAATGTAGGATCAATACATTGTTTGTGTTGGTCTTTTTGTGGGATTTGTTCGCAATAAGGAAACAACAATAAGAGTCTTGTAATCCTTTTGCTTTTAAAGGAAAAGTAAGGCTTGTCCACACAAGATGAGAACAAAAAGGAAAGAAAAACAAGATTTTTGACAAAGACCTTGTAGGTAAAAAAGTTGCTTCAATAAAAACCTTTGGGAGCTTGCAGGTTTCAGTGTGCAGACAAGCTCTCCCTTTTCCGTTGTTTGCTGTTTCTTGTCCTGCACCTGTAACTAACTGGGTTTGGATGTGCACATTATCCATATTTTCAGCCTTTTCCAGTAATTGAACCTTTTCATGCATTCATCAGTAAATCGACTTACAATGGGCAGTGCAATCTGCTTTCTGTGTGTGTTTTGCGTGTATCTTCTTACATTTGGTGTTTTATTTAGTGAGGTCAATATTTTGGTCAGCCACTAAAAACTGCAGTCCTTGTAGTTCACACATTTAAAATGATCCTTCAAATGCAGTTGCCTTTCTCTCTCTCATCCTTTCTCTTATCCTGCTTTCCTTTCCTCTCTCCCCTCTCTTCAGGTATCGCATCTCTGATTCGCCTGTTAAGCTCAGCAGGTGAGGACAGCCAGCCAGGCTTAGCTATACTGCTCTGCGAGATCCTGACTGCCGTCTTCCTCAGTCTGTTTGTCCACGGCATGGCCACTCACTCCAGCAACGAGCTGTTTCGCATCGTGGCTCACCCACTCAACAGCAAGCTTTGGGTGACGGTGTTCGGAGGAGGTGCCCGGACCCCTGTCATAGAGAAACCCAACAGTCCAATAAGAACACCCCCACCAGGTTAGGAGGGATTAGTTTGTCAGATCGAGTTTTCTTTCCAATGGTTTGCCTGAGTGACTGCCTCTCTGTGTGGGGTTTTTCTTTTGGAGGTGACCCAGTAGCTAAATCAAATCAGTCTTGCTAAATTAAATGGGTTCCCGCCTGTGGGTCATAGTGAAATCCATCAACCTGTTAGTGTGGGAGCCGTTTCCCTCACACTCTCTGTGCTACTCTCTTATGGTTCGTAGAGGAAACCTGATGTAATGCAACTGTAACTCCTGTTTATTTGACAAAATTTTTGCATTTTGAACAGATGTTTTGTTATCTATTTTTAAAAGTTATTGTCATTAGCAAAAAAAAAAGCATGTCAGGCTTGGCGTATGTATTGATGATGTGAAATCATAAATGCAGCAGTTTAACAAACACTTTCTCTCGATGCCCCAGACTCACCAAGCGGCTTAGAAAGGAAGTCCAGACGATTCAGACTTCTGTCATCGCGCAGTGGATCCAAAGAGGAGTCTGGGATAGAACGGGAGGGCCCATCCAGTCCCAAGCCTGTCCCTGTGATGGAACAAGAAGCTACCTCCATCTTTAAAGAAAAATTTGTCCCTCCAGAACTCAGCATTTGGGATTACTTTATTGCCAAAGTAATTTTGAGTTTGAGTCTAGCTTGAGTGTATGGACTTTTAATCGGGATAATGTCTCATATGAAGGGTACATGTATAACAGTATAATTATATTTTGACCATATTGCGTTTATAGCTAATACCTTATAGAAATACACTGGCAATTTATAATTATCTAACTGTGGTTATCTACTATAATAATCAACATGTACTAAAGCTAACTGGCAGCAAATGAAATGAGTGTTTGGGTGTTTTTGTTAAGCTAAAAGCTGTGTGTGTCTCTTTCTTAATTCATTTTTGTTGTTATTGTGTCTTTTAGCCTTCACTGCCACCATCAGAATGCAGAATTGAATATGACTCTGAGGAGAGCCAGGGCAGTGAAGCTGAAGATGATGATGAATATGAAGATGTGTTTGACCCCAATGCTCCACAAAGAGAGCATTCGAACCACAATTCATACAGGTAATGACACACAGCAGAGTGAATATCACTGCAAACAGTGGCTCATCTTCACCTCAGTCCAAGCTGCCTAGAGTAAATCTGCATGTGTTTACGGCTGTTTGTGTCTCTCCATTGACTTGCTTTACAGTGGCACTGTCTCTAAATTTAGCTCCACATTAAGTCTGAGCACACCTTTATGGCACCAGTTTTGTTTTTAAGGCACTGTGTTCTGATTTCTAATGGCTTCTTCTCCTCCCAGTTGGTGTTTAATGCGTCTGGCAATGGTTCAGCTGGTGTTGGTCAACCTCAAGTCCTTTTATCCAATGGCAGGATACGATCTATTAGGTAAACACTAAAATACACCACACACCCTCTTATGTACTAACGTAGATAAGTGTCGCCCCATTTCTCACCGTTTGTCTTGGCTAATCTTATTGCCGCCTTGTCTGTGTGCGTCTGCCTCTATTTAACGCAGATCTGCCTGTGGGCTCTCCTCTGTGTCACGCTGTGCTGAAGACGCTGCAGCGTTGGGAGCAGGTGCTGCAGAAAAGGCTGGAGATCTTCGGGGGCCCCCCTCCCAAGTACATCTCCAACCACCTCCAGGATGAAACAGCCACACCTGGTCCCGCCCTGCTCAGGCACAAGGCCTTGTTTGAACCGTCCAACACCCCGTTCAGGTACCATGAGCTGGGGAATTTTTAAGTAATTTCTTTAATTATTTAGATTAGGGGTCTTCTACGTTTTTCAGGCCAAGGACCCCCAAACTGATGGAGAGATGCAGCAGGGACCCCCTACTATATATATATTGTATATTAAATTTTGTTTTATATTAAACTTACCTTGTCAACTGATACCAATGCCAATATCAACACTGTCTGTCAATTGCATGATAATCAAGCATACAAACTATTCAAATGACGTTTTTATTTTAAACCTAAATGTGGAAACGAAAGTGAGTGATGGCCTATTAGTGCCATATTAGTGTTTTATTTTTTTTAAAATGGTATCTTCTTTTCAAATATTGCAGCGTGCATCCTTGTGTCTGGGATCTTGGCTCTCGGCCAATCACGGGGAACCTGACAGAGCCAGCATGTAACATGCGGCCCTGTCACTGGCACAGCAGCGATAGGGGCGTGTCCTCCTTTTTGTGTGCAGGAGGCTTGGAGGGAGAGGTCTAGGCTAGTCTTGTTTAAAAAAAAAAAAAAATTTGTCTAATCAACCAAAAGTGTTACAACATTTTAGAATTGTTTTGTGCTTCATTCAACTGATTTAATGAGCATTAGTGTTAATATGCAAGGGGTGCTCTATTCTTTCCAGGACCAGCCACCCTTCAGCTCTGCCAGTGAAGCGTCTGTGGCAGTTTCTGGTCAAGCAGGAAGCCGTGCAGGAGACTTTCATTAGACACATCTTTACCAAGAAACGGAACCCAAATGCGGTACACCATGTTTAAAACATTCCAACACACTGCTTGAACAGTCTGCATGTTGCACAGCTGGCACATTGTATTAATTATCACTGATTAACACATTCACTATTTTGTTATGATAAAGTCCACAAGTCTCTGTATTTATTCCCCAGACACACTGCATCATTATTGCTTGTACAACCCTGTGCTGTTTGTGCTTTTTTTTTTTTTTTTTTGCATGCCAACCACATGTATTATTACTGCATCAAGTTGCATGTTGATGCTTAAAATCTATTCAAATAATTACACCCTGTTTGATTAACAGCGCAATAATTCACTTCCTGTGTGTGTTTGATTGCATGGTTCATCACTGGTTGTTGTATGTTGTGTGTGTTTTTTGCGTGTGTGTGTGTGACAACCCTATGCTGCTTCCCCAATCATTAAAGTCGGGTGAGGACCAGACTGACAATATGAAATGTTCAGGGATGGAGGAGACAGGAAACCATCAGGTACTGCTGCTTTAGATCAATTAACATATGGTAATGGTGTGGGATGAGCTGGGTACCAAGTCAATAAGTACTGAAAACTGTCAAGAACCAAAATTGCCACAAAATTGTATAATTTTATCCTTACTCTTACCTTATTCTTTGATCAGATTTCCTGATAATTAAATAATTATCCAAATTTAATACTGCATTCTGATGAGGTAAAGTTATTATCTGGGTGTTTTGTCTGTAGACCACATTTAACATAATTGGTATAATTTATTAAATGAAAAAAGTTTGTTTGTAGAAGTGTGCATTAATATTCAGTAAAGTATTGGCACTGATATTTAAAAAAATCAAACAGAGACATTTTTGTGGTAAGAGTCCAGGGAAATAGAATCCTGAAAATGTATTGTTTTATAAGTAAAACCATGCCATTTACTTATTTTTGTATTATATCATGAAAAAAGAACATACTATTAATCTCTCATGCATGGGTGCATGATTGGGACATGAAGACTGAAGAAAATACTTTCAGATGAATTTGGTCACAATTGACGAAAGGAAAATCATAGTGGTTTCAAAACTGTATGATGGTCCAACAGTTTACCAGCATGCTTCACAGTTTGTGACAGACCAGAGTATCAATCTGAAGGTGGTCTTCAGTTAATTGTGGAAGCTAAAACTGTAATTGGTATTTTTATATGGTTAATCATGCATCCCTGCTCTCTCGTAACTCTGAATAATAAATCCACAAGTTTCCAAGAACCGGCCTGCAGCAGAAAATGGCATTGTTTTATCTGAGTTTCTGTTGCATGTTCATAAAAATGTGTGAAATGAATTATTAACAACAATACTAATGACTTGTCAAGATCAATGAGTAAACACTCTTGTGCATACTTCACATCACCATGCTGTAGTGTGGGTGGTGCAAACTGTACCACTGATTAGATATGGAATGCTGTGTTTTTGCCTCCTACAGTAGAGTAATAAATGTGGCCTGTCATATAAAATCTAAGAAACATTCAAATTGCAATCTTGACAGAATTACAGTACATGTATTTTCTGTGCCACGAACGCTGTATGTTCCTGTCAGTGTTTGATATTAATCTTACTTTAACTGTCGAAATATTCATGTGATTGTGAACCATAAATCTTAGATTGCACTCTACACTAGAGGTTTTCTAATCTTCTGGCTCTCGCTGTGCAAGCTGCCACGTTGTAACTACTCCATTTGGCTCAGTGTTAATTAACCCAGTCTCTCAGAGGACAAACTATGAAGCTGAATAGCTTCTGATTAATGGGCCCAACACTGTCGCAGTGAATCTGCGTCCCACAGGGATTATGTGCTCTGCGAAAATGGCAAACCACCATATTTAGATTTCTGCAAGTTTTACTTTATTCCGTCTGACAGAAAAAGACATGGTCTTTTCCCCTTGAATAAATGCAGTATAGACTTTAATTCAATCTCATGCATTGCCTGTCTCGTTTTTAGCAACTTTGACATCAGAATGTAACATCTCTATACAATATGCAGAGCTACAGTATAGCCTCCTCTGCATACATCTAATAGGACCTCTATGGTGCAGTGTGTGCTTGTGCTCATTGCTCAGGGGTTCTTGTGTTCATGCTATCTAATAGCGCTAACCCAGTTGTGTGTGTTGCTCTGGCTAACTGTGCACCTCACATGTCCTCCCCTAATCCCAAAAGGCAGGACAAACAAACAAATAGACATACAGTGCACGTATTATACAGTGTAGGAAAAAAATGAGTAAGCTTAGCTTGAGCTTTGGTTCTGTTATAACATCAGCTGTGTTATCCTCTACAGCAAATCATTTTACACTTCATTTATCAACCCCCTACATGGATCATATCAGGGCATTGGTTCTGTTGCACGAAGAGAAATGTATCTGAATTTGTGGCTGTTATTTGTCTGCAGGAAATGTTTGCTAACATTTCCGACTGTAATGATTGAATCTCCTTGGTGGTGATTTGTATGTTTGTTCCCCTGTGCAGACTGACTCAGATCAGGGCAGCCCCGGAGGAAAAGCTCGCATCATACACAAGGAATCTGACATCATCACAGCCTTTGCCATCAACAAGGTACAACTCTTTGACACAGATGTCACTGAACAATACATTATACTATGAGAAATGCATAGTGTATGTCTAAGTAAGGACTTCATTGGTTTGTCCAAAACGTTGGATGGTATTGTGACCACAGGCAGAATAGAGTTGGAAAAAGTCTTTCTCATTCTTGATGATGGACCTTCTACCTTTTTTCACATTTTGCATATACATTCTTTACTCTTATCCTCTCTGTCACCCGGCTCTCCCTCTCTCCATCTCCCGTCTCTGTCGGTCTCTCAGGCAAATCGTAACTGTTTAGTCATGGCCTCCACGCATGACATTCAGGAGTTGGATGTGTCATCCATCTTGGCCACACAAATCTTGACTTGGATCGATGATGATGATGCTGAAACCAAAGGGTAAGAGAGTACGGTAATGGTAAATGTACTTCACTTATATAGCACTTTTCAATCTTTACGGTTCCCAAAACACAAACCCATACACACACACACTCACAGATTACGGGTGTGTGCATACACGCTGTATTTGTTGAGGCCACCTGCTGTGAGAGTTCATCCAGAGTAACATCCTCATGCCAATAGAGCGTAAATTGAGTGTGAGCGTGGGGTAATATGATTGGTTTACTAATGATCACGTAGGTGCTGTATATGCATCTGCATTGTGTGTCTGTGTTTGGATGCGCAGCCTAATCTATGTGTATTTGTGTAGGGCTGCTCTTGTATGAGATATTATTAGCAGAACAAGACTTCTTTCTGTCTGTGTTATCATTGTCATGCATTCTGTTGTAGTTTCTCTGTAAATATACAGTGCTAACAAACATCTGTTTTCTTATAAACAAGATAATACTGGCATCTTTTTGGCTGAATTGATCTTTTTCTGTTCCGAGTATTATTACTTTTACCTAGCTTTTTGAAATTTTCATAAAGTGTTCGCTGCTAAAAATGTCTCAGAACCAGAGTTTTTTTTTTTTTTACCCAAACGGTTGAAGTATTCCATTTTTAAGATTTAACCACATGAAAATACATTATATACCTAACTATTATTCTGTCTCTGTAGTGTCGGTGGTGATGACTTCCTGGTGGTCCACGCACGTGATGACTTTGCCACCCTCCATGGCACCACACCGTACACTCACAGTAGCCCTGGCACACCCATCAACATGCCGTGGCTGGGGGGACTGCAGACGGGCCGGGGTGCATCTGTGGTGAGCTCTAGGCCTGAATTTCTATGTGATAATATTACCTGCGCCATTTTGTTCTTGTCCTCTTCTCCTGCTTTACTGAGTTATATTTCTGATCTCTGTCTTGGATTAAAGGGCCGTACGAGTTGTTTTGCATGTTTTTGTCAGTTTTCTGCAAATTGTGTCTACTTTCCATTTTCCAAAGCATACAACTTTGTAACCTTAGCTAACCAGGCAACTATTTTGATAAGCATTAAAAGGAGATCAAATTCATTTTTCAAAGGCAGAAAGGACAAATTTTCCGTAGTTTCAGCTTCCTAATTATGAGTTTATGCTGCCTTCTGTCTCTAATAACATAAGAGACTGATTATCTTTGTATTTGGACAGTTGGACTGACAATAATTGTTAAATGCAGTCTAAATCTTTTTGTTTCCTACCATTTTGGAAGCCTTTTTTAATTTAGGCTTGAAACTTGCTTGGGTTAGTTTAATCTCACAGTGAACATTTTGTCACCATTATTTCTGTTTTTATTTTTATTATACATACAACATTGTCACATTATTGTGGAGTTGTTTCTTGCAGTAAAAAGCCAAGTCAAGATGTTGGAGCTTCGCTGAACGTTTTAAAACTTTTGCAAACTAATTATCATGATAAAATCACAATCCAAAATTGAAGCTTGCTAACTGTTCACTGCATTGGTACACCTCAGTAAGTTCTTGTCTTGAAGTTTGGAAATTAATCTAAACACTGGCAATATGGTTTGGACAATCATGGTCAGCTCCAATATCAGTAGCACGCAGTGTGTTGTTCATTTAAACCTTGAAAAACCAGGAGTGTGATTCACAATAATTTTAATAATTAATATTTGTTTGGGCTCAGTTTGCCAGAAGCATCTTGGCTGCAAACATTAGCTTTCCTCATTGACCTACAAAGGAACAAAGATGTTGTGGACTGCTACAGCTTGTGATACACCAGGCCCAAACCTCTTATCACTTTTATGCTGGAGAAGTCTATAATGGCTGTTTTACTGAACAGAGAAACTTGGCCTTCACAGTGGGGAGGGAGATTGATTTTATTCTGGTGGTAACACTGTCTTTGAATCCAGTATCTGTGAGTCATGTTTGTTGATATCAACCAGCTCGCTCATTGCTCTTGATATGCAGAAAGAGCCACTCTGCATCGTAATTATTTTACCAACCAGTCAGGCGTCGTGCTCAAGGTTGGAGCAGAATACATTTAGAAATCATCATAAATAAAGGCATTGCTGTTAATGTCTGCCTCTCTGGGCCACCAGTCTTAACAGACTGGACAGAAAATAGAAACTGACCTACAGTATATTAAGATTACAGTATATTATGGTTGTTCATTCTATATGATGATTGAAAAATTCAATATGTACTTTGGCATAATGATTAAGACTTAAATTTTTCTGACCTTTTTAATTGGCCTTTAACTACAGATGAGCCCCTTTCAGACATTCACCTCACTACACAAGCGTTACTGGAGGGTAATGGTACAGAAAACGGTTTTCAAATGGGAGGCAAGTGCAATTTGAAGGGGGAAAGACCAACACGAGCACTCCTTACCATGGCATCTGTATGAAGGATATTATGTATATCCACAAAAGCTCTTTACATACAGCATGTGAGAAAATGGGAATTAAATAAGTGTCTTTGTCATGTTATGGTTGGGTACATTCTGAGCCTATTATATATGTAGAAGTAATCTCTAATAAATGAGGGAATTGATGAGAATCAGTGAATTGACTGAGAACCAGGCCAGGCATCCCCTCATGCTCTTGATAGTCATTAACAGCAATATAACACATATGTGAAATGCCATTATTTTAACAGATGGATGAAGCCAGCAACAAATGTATTTCTTTGTGCGAAAAAGGGTTTTAAAAAACTGTAGTATTGCACAGCAGTGTGCTTGTCCCTGCTGTACAGAACTGTTTTCCATAATGAAGTTCTGTATTGTTTTCTACTAATGTTGGCTCGCTAAAAAATGTTCTCCTCCTCCGCTTCACTTTTCTTCTCCCAGATGATCAAGAGGAATATCAACAATGTGAGAAGGATGACCTCCCATCCCACACTGCCTTACTGTAAGTACGACTCTGATGTCTGACAGTACATTAGAAGAGTATCCGGCTCTTAAAGGTATCTATCCAGACGTCACATTTCTCATGTTGAACAGAGCCTTCAGGGGATGATTACATCACCCAAAAAGTTTATCTAGATATTTAGCAAGTGACTAAGTTTATTTTTATTTTTTTTGTTCTGCTCCCAGTGCTGCTGTTGATTTTTAGATAAGGCTGAGTGAGCCCTACTTGTTACAGCTTTGTATTTTCCAGTCAAACTTGCAGACCGGGGATTCAGTTGTGAGGTGTTCGGGTGGAAATGTTCCCGGCCGGTCGTACGAACGGCTGTTTTAGCGTGTGTGAAATCAACCGTTTCCTTCATCAATTTTAAAATAGATGATTTTGGGAACAAAGAAACGCCAAAACCTCACGTTGGAACCAGGATGCTCACCGAGATGCACTGGAAAATGGGCCGAATTGATGTCACATTTTTGTTTTTTGGGGGGTTTTCAGACTTGACCGGAGCTCAGGACGGTAGCGTGAGGATGTTCGAGTGGGGTCATTCCCAGCAGATCATCTGCTTCAGAAGTCCAGGCAACTCCAGAGTCACCAGGATCCGATTCAATCACCAAGGAAACAAGGTTACAAAGTCTCACACACATACACACTCGTACTGTACAGACCGGGTGATTGAACCAAGTTAACTACCAGGACTGGGCGATATAGCTGAAAAATGTATGTAAAAATGTTTCATTTCAGTTGATATCGATAATTACTGTTAATTTTTAATAAAGACCAGGAGAATAAAGGTTGAATTTCACCACCTTTTTTATCAAGGCACAGAGGGTAGTAATTTAATAAAATAAATAAGGATAAAGAATCATCTCACCTTGATACACACATACAAAGGGTTGGAAGCGGCTACGGTGAAAGAATAAGTTTGTATAAATATGTTTTTCCTGCACAGTTTACACACAACAGTGTTCTGATATCTTGTCAAAAAAAAACAACAAAAAACTGCCATACTGTCCTTTTTTATTAACAGTTTCCTCCTCGCCGTTTTTCACTCCAGGCTGTCTCTGTTGTCGTGCCACATGTCGATGCTGCAACCTCGAACCATTTTCTTATTGCTATTGATTAAGTGTCTATCGCCAGTACATATGATCGTTTTATCGCCCAGGACTATTAACCACCACCAGACTATCCTTAACTGTGCAACAGCACTGCATCGTGATGCGAGCCTGTCAGATCCTCAATTCGTCTCACAACTTTGCCATTCAGGCACGAACCGCAGTGGGGAGTTTGGCTCCAGCACACATTGTTCTTCAGCCGAGTGATTCAACCGCTCTGAACTCAGGCACTCGCCTCGAGCTAATAATTTTCTCAGATGGTGCCTCTCCTGTGCCAGTGCTATCTTATCTGCCTGTTCTGTCCAGAACAGTGAAATATGCTTTTTTTTTTTTAAATTGCAAAGAGAGGAACTGCAAAGCACTTGATTTTAGTTATATAAGTGGTCCTCAGACTTCTGAGGCTGTTGATGTGTTTTGGAAGATAATTTGAGTGAAATCCACAGTTAAAAGTTCACAATTGGTGTGCAATCACAGGACGAGCACCCAACAATATGTAAAATAAAGTATCATTCTAACTTAATTTCATCAAAGTCTGATATCTGCTCTCTGGATGCTTTGTGTAGTTCGGTATTGTAGATGCTGATGGAGGTTTGAGTCTCTGGCAGACCAACACGAGTGGGAATGCGCCAAAACCGTACCTGGTAAGAAACTCTGAGCCGATTAATGCTGTGCTGCCTCTTGTTTGTTTTTAGCTTTGTCTGTCTAGACCTTTGTAGTGTCCTCTCGCTTTCCTCCCGTCAGTCTCATTTTTGTTAACTCTTCTCCTGCTTCTCTATTACTGTCAGTATTATTAAGCGTCTCCTTCGTTCCTCTTTGCCAGACGCTGCAGTGCCACAACAAGACGGCTCATGACTTTGTCTTTGTGGGCTCCTCCTCCCTCATTGCCACTGCAGGTCTTTCCACAGACAACAGGTAAAATTTTTGCCTTCAACCCCCCCCCCCCCCCCTTAAATTCTGCTCCATGAACTCCATGAATAATTAAATGCAGAATATTTTCCATTCAGCTCCACTGTACTGTGGCCAGCAGAGTTAATGACACGTCTGTTGATTAAAATGTTAGAATGGATAGTTATTTGGCCATTTGTCGACTCCACAGGAACGTGTGCATGTGGGACACTCTGGTGACTCCTGCCAACAGCCTTGTACACGGTAAGGTGAAGCACAAGAAGCATTTGTTTTCAACAAATCAGCGGCGCATTTAGCAACAATTTAGAGATGAGATTAATTATTACATTTATTTATATTGTTGTTTTGTTCAATCAAAAATTCCCCAAATCTATGTTTCCAGCCTCTCAAATATGAATGAAATGAATATTTGCTGTTTGTCTTCTATGATAATAAACAGAATATCTTTTGGTTTTGGACTGTAGGTCGGACAAAGCAAACTATTTACAGATCTGCTTGGGCATTTTTCACCTTTTATCTGACATTTTATTGACCAAAACGATTAATTGATGATTTGAGAAAATTGCTTAATAATTGTAGATTGAAGTACTCCATATGTCCTCTTTTATGCTTCTCTCAATTCTATCCCGTTGATTCTGATTTTATCCATCCAACCCTCCTTGATATCCCATCCTCCTCCTTACACTCGCTCTCTCCTCAGCTTTCTGCTGCCACGAGTCTGGTGCTACCGTGCTCTCAATGGCTCCCAGGCAGCAGCTGCTTATCACGGGTGGGAGGAAGGGCTGGATCAGCGTCCTGGAGCTTCCACACAGGCACCAGCGCCAGAGCTTCCAGGCCCACGACTCGCCGGTCAAAGCACTGGCTGTCGATCCGACTGAGGACTGCCTCATCAGTGGATCATCTGAGGGCAACATTAAGGTACTTTTGACTGACTTCACTTTGTTAATTTTGCATCCCCATTTTAATTCATGCGATTAAATAGATTTATGTTGGAATTAACATGACATTTTGAGGTGTAGTCCAGACAGTGGAAGATATGAATATTTTATTAGCATTTGCTGATGGCTTTTAAGGTCAGTTGCAAGTGGAAACCAGACAGTTTGGAGAATCTCCCCGAAAGGATAAGAATTTTAAGTCACAGAAGATCATTTCTTTGAGGAGGGGGGGGTCTTTAGAAAGTTACTGATTTTATACAAGAGCTTCACTGGGTACAGTACTTCTAAAAACTTGAAAACCGTTTTGATCATTTCCTCCGCAGTTAACCTGTAGCTGACAGAAAGGTTCTGCAGGGTGTTTAGCACCCAGGTGTGAATGTGTCTCACTCTCCTCCACATCAACAATCAGATGGATGTTGCATTTATCCATTGAGGGCACCGTCAAAGTCAGTCGAAACCAATGTCACACTTGTGATTAACCACCTGCTCGGCACAACAGTGTGAATGATGGGAGACTGAAGTGTGAGGTGACGGTGGGGTGACTTAGGAAAAGGCAAAGGAAAGTGTTTTGACTGAACAGGCAGGAGATGTGACCATCTTCAGCTAATATATTTCCAGAGACGGCAGGTCTTTCATCTTTTTCACTTGAATATGTTGCCACAGATCACACAGCAGTCACTCCAAGGATGGCGCCGCTGCGTCATGCAGATGTACCAGAAATGGTGCAGTGCACATCTGCTTTAAATTCAAATGATGTTCATTCTGTATGATTGCTCACAAAGACCGCCAAAGCTGTGTGTGCTGTTACTCATCTGAAGTCATTAATTGTATATTGGCTGATGGAACATTTATCATGGGTGTTCTGCAATTTTATAAGCTTTTAAAGAGTTTGATGAGAGCGTATGGAACCCGAAGATCAGTCTATGAATTACCTTATCAAATAATAAAGCTCCCAAGCTGGGAATACCTATCAAATAATGCAAGTTGCTCTGAGCTAAGCGTTGTTCTCAGTTCTCCGAGTTTCATGTCTTAAAAAGGCTAAAAAGGACTAAATAGTTTATTTCTTGGAAACGTTTTAGCCGTGGACGTGTACCAGGCAGCGAGTATATGTATATGCGAGATCAAGTAAGGGATACTACCTGATACAACAGGTTGTGATGCCTCCACGAAATCCATAACAATCAAGGGACGTAAAAATGATCCCATATGTAAGCACATTTTTATTAAAACCGGTGCTAGTTTACTTGTGTAACTAATTTTTAATCTCACAATTCTGTTTTTAACATTGTGAAACATACCGCAGCTACATCCTGTGGGTCAGAATTCTTGCTGTTTTGCATTGCTAGGCAACATCTAGCCAACAGGAAGCGGGTCACAGGGAGGAGTCAGGAGTTTTAAAATGCTTAAAGTTTGCAGCTGGGTGAGGAGGAGAGAAATTTGACTGATTGCTTGAACTCATTCAACCCATAAGAATAGAGATTAGTGCTTCACGCTGCTACACGATATTCAAACTGTCTTTCCAGTGGAGACTCTCTCTCCGTCACTACCAACTTCACCGCAGCTAACATGAATTTCAGATGTCCTGTCCTTCCTCCTCCTCCTATCAATTCAATGTTGGTTAGAGTTTTTCATGGCCTTTGTTGACAATAAAAGTACAGAATATCAGTGAACTTATTCTTTAATGTTGTGTACTGTGTAAAGTAAGTCTATATGCTAACTCTTCAGTTCATAACCTGTTCCCTTCTTCCCTGGACTCCCCAGGTTTGGAGCATGGCCACACAGTGTCCGCTCTACACCTTTCCAAATGAACACGCTCGCCAGTCGCTCTTCAGGAACCTCGGCACGGGCGTAATGCAGATCGAGGTGGGACCGACCAACCACATCTTCTCCTGCGGCGCCGATGGAACCATGAAGATGAGGATCCTCCCCAACCTCTTTAGTGTTGTTAATAGCAACAACCAAGGCAACCTCAAGAACGACGTCAAGTTCATCATATAGACAAATATAGAAAAAATAAGGTGTTAAAGCAATTTAATAGAATAATGTGAAGTGCATTTTATGATCAACACCTTAATACCTGATTGGAACAGCAGCTGTCATGGGTTCATTTTGGTGGGAACGATGCCATGACAGAACATTGATGTCAAGTGGTATCGAGCAGTGTAAATGAAGGTGGAATATTCATAGGATTTATAGACTTTCACAGAGTGAGAGGGGCGTGGTCGTTGGACCAGGGGCCAGAGAGCGCACCTGCTGTGCTGTGTGATCCCGAATGTGGCATCAAAGCCGAGCAAAAGCAGCAGCAGCAGCCTAAAAGCTCTACAAGTGTTTTAAACTGTGGTGGAAGTGGGCGCAGTCCGTCGGAATGAACTGAAAGAGAGGCAGAATCCCAGCTGGAGAGTCTCCAACACAAACTGCCATCTCAGTGTCTACTGCACAACAGCACATGGAGAGCCTTGGGGGGTTTTTTCGCACAAGAAGTGAAGGTGCAGTCGCAGCAGAAGTGACAGGAGACTCAAGAGTCTAAAAGCTGCAGCGTTGTTCTTGTTATACAGCATCACCTTAACTCTTAGGCCGCATTAGTAAAGCAGTCGTAGTGGAAGCTCTTCTGGAGAGTTCAGGTGAAACGATGTATGGCGTGTTTCTTACAGGGATGATAAGTGATCCTTTTTTGGGGCTGTGAACGTCACCACTGTTGAACGTGCGCAGCACAATGCAGTAAGGCCAGTGGACATCGTACAAAACACATTACACAAGGATTCCAGGCGCATTCTGGTGCTCCATCCATGTAAACATTTTTAACACAGATGAGCCAGCTTGTTTGATAAAAGCAGAGGAGCAGGTGTTTGTTGCAATCGAACCACACTTCTTACTTATGATGTCGTTTTATTATCACTATTATTGTTTGACATTTTAATTGTAGGCGTTTGGCCGATGCCTTCTCCCAGCCTGACTTGAAACTGAAACACAGAGGAATGTTTCTGGTTTTATGAAGGTGGAAATAATTAAATTTAAAGCAACAGTTTGACATCTTTTGCTGGCGCAGATATTAGATGAGACGATTGATATCACACTCATGTTAGTCCCTTAAACGTAAGGCTGCAGCAGGTAGCTGGTTAGCTCGAAGACAGTTGTACGGCTTAAACAAACAAGATATACCATTTTAATTAGTGAGTGTTAGAGGTGCTGGTAGGTGGGTTTTGTTACCATTGGGCTGAACCAGGCTACCTTGCCGTTTGCTCATTTCCAGTCTAAGCTAAGCTAAGCTAACCGGCTGCTGGCTAAAAGCTTCATATATAACCGACAAATATGAGCGTGGTGTCAGTCTTCTCATCTAGCGTTAACTCTCGCATGTTTCCCAAAATGCAGAAATATTCCTTTTAATCGAGCTTGTCGAACTTTGTGACTTGAGTTTACATGTGGGTCGCTGCATGTTTTTTTTTCCCCTTGATTTTCATGGACTACCTGGATGCGCCATTTCTCTTACTCTATTTGCACATAAAATTAAGCTGAATTATATGTAGTGTAATGCATATAACTACACAAGGCCAGATGTCAGTAAAGCTGTCCAGGCCTTTGGTAATAAGATTAATATATAGTACGATGTGTGTTTATCCCGGCCTAGATTTAATCGGTGGTATTATTGTTGTCCTTACTCTCTGAAAAGGACTCCTGCCATGCTGGCACTGTACTATAGTGCAGTTGGTCCTGATAATATTATTATTGACATTAAGTTGCACAAAGTAGCTTTAATTTAACAAGACCCTCATTGGTGTGGGACACCATGAATAATACCTTTTTCTGGCTGCTTTTTTTGATATGTTCAATACTAAGCTTAAGAATATGTAGCAGGAAAAGTTGCTGTTGTCAATGGAAAGGGGTCAGGCAGTTAAATAGGTTTTTAATGAGTATTCTACTTTGTGGTGGAAATGTTTTATTCCAATAACAATGCACTTCCCTTTCATCGACTCCAAACTTTTCATTTTCCATACGGACCATGATTGAAAGCTGCCTTCGAAACAATATTTTTTGCCTTGTTAGTATTCATTTTATTAGCAGACTTTATCTGGCTTGCGACTCAATTGTGACAATTATAGTAATTCTTTTTTTATTTTTATCATTCAGTTTTACATATCATCCAAATGCAGCACATTGCCTTGAGTACATGCTTGAAGAAATGTAATTTAGGTTAGTGTGTAATATGTCTTCCACATAAATGAGGAAGGGGTTCATGCAAACTGTCTTATAGCGGTTTAGTCTGAAGGAGTGTAATCCATTAAGTTAACTACCTGTAGAAACTCGTTGTGCTGCTGTAGGGAAATAAATGTACGTTAGCTTTGATTTCAGGGAGGATAAACTGAGGAAAACTTTCAGATGAAGCAGATTTATTGTAGTTAATGTATATATCCATAGACTAGGCTACTACTGCATAATCATAAGGACGTAGATAAACAGTGGGTAGCTGAAAGCCACTTTATGAAGAATATCACTGTATAAATACAGGTATATTTATGACATGTTCATATTTAGGATTAGACTGATCGATCAAAAGGCAGATGTAATCTTTATTTCCTGTTTTTTCTCTTATTGGGTTAACCTTTTCTTTTTTTCCTGATGTGGACTTGGAACAACCACAATGCGACTTTTGTTTTCCCCGTGAATCAAAGTGGGAAAGTTCTGTGTACTCCTGCAGTAACTTGAGAATAAAATTATTTTTATCAAAGCCAAACTATATGTACTTCTACAGAAACTGGAGAATAAAATACATTTTATCAAAGCAAGTGCTTTTTTCCCCCAAATACTGCTCATGTCTTTTTTTTTTTTAAGACCTCACAAACTGATCCATTTGTCAGGGTGTAGCTCAAAATCACACACAAGTCTTACTTCTTCCCTCTTCAAACAGCCGGTGCATGATTACATCTTTCACATGTCAACCATTTATAAATTAGTGGAAATATAACATCCACACAACTTCTGATAAACTACAAAGTCATCATATACTCATTACTTCCCATTTTATAAACACTTCCATCAATGAGCAAAGAACCATTGATCATATTTGCACTGCTATTAATGCGGCCAAAATCATTTTCATAGCAAGTAAGCTTACTATAAAGGGGAGGCAAGCGTCTGAATTACAGAAGCGCAACCATTTAATTTTATTACAATTGTATTGACATTAAAAATTAAGTGAATCATTTTCATAAGTAGCCAACTATACATTACTATTAATCTCAAAGTTCTGGTTGAAACTTCAGTATCGGGTACCTAATACCAGTTTAGATGAACAGGTTAGTCTAGTCCACCAGACACACTGATCCTTTATCTGACTGAGGTTTCTGAAAGAATCTATGGTCCGGACCATGACTCTGAAAGATCAGTAGCGTACCTGTGCTGTGTACTGCTACATCCATGGTGTTGCCCATGGTGCTGAAGTAGCAGACGAATTTGTAATTGCACCTTTTCCTCTCAGCCCTGCTCTTCTGTTAGTTTCGTCTTGGATCTATAATCTCTAAACATGATCAAAGTGACAAATAGCAACATCATGGACACACTGCTGCCTGTACTTTTCCTTATAATACTCCTATGATCATGCAGTAGCATCTGTACTGCCCCCCGACCAAAAAAACCTCATAACTAAATATTCTAGAGACTTGACTACAGATGAAGTTTTGACTAACCTGGCAGTGGAGCAGGTACTGTGACCGCCCTCAGGTGCTACAGTTACATGATTCAAGGTCAACTTTATTCCATCATTACCATGATGTGTTTTGGCTAAATAAGCATTATTAAAATGCTTTGTGTCTACATCCAGTAAAATAACAGGCCTGCACAAAATATGTATTTAGCCTAATAGCAGTTCTGTAAAATCAAAATTATAATATCAAGAATTAGGCTCCTATTCTATTCTATTAACAGACCACAGAGCTTTTAAACTTACATTTATGAAAACCGGTGATTAATTTGTTATTTGGATCTTTAAATGGTAGGCGTGTCGGGTGCCTATAGGGCCCAACCAAGTAAACTAACCTGCTGAAATTACTTGAAATGAATTTTTGGTTCTTATCTATTCCCTGCTTTTGCTGAAAAAAAAAAAAAAAAAAAAAAAAAAGGTATATCTGGATCTGTGTGATACAGAGAACGTTCATTTATATATGAGAATTTAGGATTTATTCTGAAGCAGTATTAATCTTACTGTAAGTGCACACACGTGAATCAGGGCAAGAAAAGTAGACAGACGGAGAGAGCTGGTAGGTTGGTTAGTTCCCGGAGTCATCGGATTGTTTGGCTGAGGCGCTCACAGCTTGGCATAGTCCTTCAGGATGACCTCCAGCTTCTGACTCAGCATGATGTTCCCTCTAACCTTCAGCTTGCCAGCGAAGAACGCCTAGAAAAAAAAACCAACAAGGACACACTTGAATAATTATTGTTTTCTCTCAAAAGAGGACACCAAGTCCCCTCTGATTTCCAGATGGTTGGTTTTAGGTACACAGGGAGTAAAAATGGGGCCAAGACACAACTAACACGTCATACAAATTAAACAGCAACCAAAGGGAATGTGTGACCATTTGTGGCAGCAGAAAAATCAAACATTCATATTCATAAGGTTTATAGCCGAGAGGTGCAGCAGAAACGTCTCTTTATTATACTGAACTACTGCCGATGTGCAGCGCTTTCCTCGGCTAAAGTTCATCACGGGAACGGGATGGTGGTTACGACGACCCTGGATGACACTTAGCGGTGTCCTTTTTAACTATGCCAACTAATCTTCCTCCAGCTGCTCCTTTCATCGGAGAGGCTGGAAAAGACCCTGCATGAGGGATCTTCAGCACCGCAGCCTGCTGACGCTCTCTGAATAGCACGCACACACTGGCCTCAGATCAATATCAAGCGCTCTGTGAAGCATATAAATTGTGTACAGTGACGGGTCACTCCCTGTGACAGATGAGATGCTACACACATAACAAGCAGCGTCGACTGATTACCCACGCTGAGTGCCTTTTGAACTTGGTTTAATAGATCATTGCCTTCCATTTTTCTTCTGACATGACGAGATCAAGGGTGACTGAAGGGCTCTTCAAAGGCACTTTCACTTGCATTCAAATGTACAAGAAGTGATTTTGACATCGGACAAAAGACGAGATTTAAATTATGAATATATTTTCGCCATTTTTAAACACAAAAAGCTTTTTATTTAAAAATAAAAATCAGCGTGTAGCAGGAGCTACTGTGATGCACTGTTACAGTATAGACCGATCAGCCATAACAGACAGCATCGGAACCCTGCTGTTATCATGCATCTGCACAGCCCCACATGCACCAAACCGCGATGCTCTGTGTGTTCTTTTTATCTTTTCTATTTTACCTTTCTATCAGAACCAGCATTAACGTTTTCAGTGGTTTGAGCTACAGTAGCTCCGTTGGCTCGAACCACACGGCCGTTTTCCTTCCTTGGACCACTGCAGACCGGGAACACCTCACAAGAGCTGCAGTGTTGGAGATGCTCTGACCCAGTCGTCTAGCCATCACAGTTTGGCCCTTGTCAAAGTCGCTCACATCCTTACGCTGGTCCATCCCCCCATCACTGACAGGTGCCATGGTAACCAGATAATCAATGTTCTTCACTTCACCTGTCAGTCAGTGGTCATAACGTTATGGCTGATCGGCGTATATGTGGATTTCATAATCAATAAAAATACACCATTCACGACACAGCCAGCGAGTAACACTTTTGGAGCGATTCATTGTGACTGAATAGGGCTGACTACTTGTGCGTTACCTTTGGGGGGTTGATTTTCCCCTGCACCACCTCCATGAAGTCTTCATCTGACACTGTGATGGTCAAATCCACCTTCCCACTGTAAGGGCCTTTATGCAAGGAGCCGCTGCCATTCTTCAGATCAATGGCTAGAGGAAGACAGCGAGGGGGGAAAAAGCGAAGGCAGAGACAGAGGATGGAATAAATCACCAACACTTGACGGGTGGCGATGGAATAAATCACAAACACTTGACGAGTGTTTCCCCGGGTTGGTTGGCTTTGTCTGCTTTGCTTTCGCTGTAACTCACTTGTGTTTCGAGTTGTTATTCTGTCATTAACACAGATTCTGTTCAAGTTTTAATGGTTAATTTGACAGCTTGTTAGCAAAAACATCAATCTGGGTGTAATTAACTTGTCAGTCTCTTCAGATATAACACCAACACGAAGCTGACTGGAGGTTCGTGGTGTTACAAATCCATCAGAGAATCAGTCCTGGCCCTCTCAGCGAGTTGTTGCTATGGGAATTTAAATGTGCGAAACGGGAATCAACTGGGCAACACTGTCAAGGTGGCGAGTAAAGTCACTGTAAAGTCACCCCCCCCCCCCTCCTGTCAGAGAAACAGGTCCCCAAATGTTATGTGCAACAGGCTTCAAGTTCTAATTTATCCCACGCATATAAAATATAAACAATAGATGCGCTTTATTCTGACAAACCATAAACTGCCTCTTGGCTCCCTGCAGAACTTAGCACTTTATATTATCCATATTTTTCTTGATTTTATTTAAATGAACCTTTTATTATATTCTGTATTGTGTGTATAGTACCATCACTACTGCAAACAAAAAAGAAATTTGAGGCAATAAAGATCTGAACCGTGCTGATATTTTCCCCACAATACAGTGACACTGAGTCAGTGGTGTGTTTAATGCGTTTTTTTAGAGCACACTGTACAGAACACTTACTCCACTGTGCAGCGTTCTTGCCGTCTTTGGTGATCTCCCAGCTGAACACAGCGTTCACCTTCTTGACCAACTCTGAGCCCAAGTCTTTAATACGACGACCGATCTCTGCAAACACCAGCTCGCTCTGAAGGCCTCCTCCCTGCACAAAACGGCAGAAATAACAGAAAAACACTCGTCGTGAGATATTTGCAGGTCTGATATTTTGTCTGCAAAACAACAAAGGAAAGGAGCTGCAGAGCTCCATGGATTTGATTAAAAAAGGGAAAGGAGGAGGATTATTGTTTGAATGCATTTTCAGACTGACGTACTTGAGGGAGATTTCCTGGCGAAGAATCTGATGCGCCATGTAAATCCACGTAGGCCCCAGCTAGCGCAACTGCACCCGTCTCCTTCACCTGGATGAAAGAGAAGAGCGCTGATCAGAGCGACACATGCAGAACTATTCACCAAAGAACAGAGAACAGCACTGAAATGACCAGTCGGACTCATTCATCCACAAATCTGTCATGATGAATGAAATCCAATTTAATGCACTGACTTTGCACTGGATGTGAATTCTGTTGCCTTCCTTCCACATCTCAGTCTGCAGCGACTGACCCGGCATCACTGGCTTCACAAAGCGAACCTGAGGAACAGACAGGACATTAATGGAGGGTGTTGGGAGTCAATGAAGCTGTGATTAAATGTGTGTTTGTGTTTATTACGATGTAAAGGATGTGATTTTGTAAATGCTAAATGATTGATCAAGAACTGAATCCTGATATATTTCAGTGAAAAAAATCTCCCTTGTGCAACCACAATCAACAGGATATTTTATTGTAAAAATAAAAGCTTAAAAACCGTAGACATCAATGGGCCTCACACAAGCACGTTTTATTATTCTCATCCTAAACCTCTTGGACTTTGGTCGTAATAGAGGTCAGATTCTCCAAATCCTCTTGACGGATTCCACCCATCCATGCGTAAATGCTTTCTGAGGTTTAATTTCAAAAATTGGTTCCCCTAAATTGCAATATTAAACTACCTGTTCCACTCCATTTGTGGGCAAGATTCATTCACAAAAAAAGTCGCCCAGGAGTAAAAGGTAGATTTTAGCGCTGCAGACGTTAAAAGTACCAATGTCAGAACTCGGCAGAGAACACATTAATTTGTGACTGTATTGTAACAGTCATGGAAATGGAAATATTCTGGTTACACCCAACAGTTTAACATGGAGAGCAACAAAGGCAGTAAATAAGTAAAAAATAATTAAATGTAAAGGGAAATAAAAAGTGTAGATAAAGACATTGTTGAACCACTGAGTCAACAGAATAAAAAAAAAAAATGTGATTAAATGTTATTTTGCTAAAGATTTTTCCCCCTTTGGGGAAGACGACTTGAAAGGCAGTTCTGGGTTACTTCTGGATTTCAAGTGAAAATTACAAAAAAACAAAACATTACACAAATGTGCCATTGAAGAACAAGGCTATTTATACAAGTGGTCCTTGTGTGAGGCCCAATGACTCATAAACTGTACGACAGGGTTTAAAAATCACAGGTAGTGCTTACCTTGATAGCCTTGAATCTGGACGGGTCATTGTCGGCAAACTGCTTGAGGACGTGTCTCGCAGCAAAGCCAAACGAGCACAGGCCATGCAGGATGGGAGCCTTGAAGCCTGACCAAAGAGCATTTTTAAGTACAGCACGTTTAAGTATAAATGAGATCAAAACGTATAATCCCATAGGTAAAATTAAGACCTGACCAAATTAAATTAAGAATTTTTTTTAAAAATGGAAAGCAACACCCATGACACCACAATAGATGTGCGGTCTCTCACCTCCCATGGCAGCAAAGCTGGGGTCTATATGAAGAGGGTTCCAGTCTCCACTCAGACGATACAAGGCCGCCTGTAGCCGCAGGACAAACAGATATTGTTTAGATCTATATATAATTCATAAACCTATTAACTTTTCATACACAGATGAGGGATGAAATTAAATCATCATGAAGGCAATAGAAGAGATACCTAAAATAAGTGTCTTTGAAGCGATACAGTTGGGAGTGATTTAAATTGCTCAAGGGATTTTTTTTTTTTTCCCCTATTCCCCTCTCTTTTTTAACTTTCTGCTGCATCATACAGTCTGTGTTCTTTCTTTAAAAAAAGACTGTATGAAAACCTTGTTCAACACTTCTGCCGCATGTTCACACTTTATCTGAGACGTTACGGTTTATTTCAGAGGCACAAAACAATATGTCCTATTTTCACCCACATATTATCAATGGCGCTGATTTATTCTGCAGCTAAACCCACACAGACACACTCACTTGGTCTCTCGTGGTGGAATCAATCACCACGGCATCTGGTGCCCGTTTAGGCGGAGGCAGAGAAGCCTGAAGGAAATAAAACAAATAATACATGAGGCAGCATTATTATGTCTTATTTTGTCCATTTTGGTAAAGTAACTCAAATACGGAACACGTACTTTGGCTTTGTCCGAGGTTCTCCTCCCTCCGAACCCTCCAGCTCCGACCACAAACACTGAAAACTGGTTGTAGCAGATCAGCTCGTCGCCACTGTAGGTGTTTACTTTGAAGCAGCACAAATATCAGTGGTGAAGTATTCAGAAACCTTTACTCACGTAAAAGTACCAATGCCACAGCTAGACGGCTAATAGTACATTACAAGTTAGTGTCTTGCATACAAAACACTTAAATAGAGGGGCATTATCGGAAGCACTCATAGGCAGCACAATGGCCAGTGGTATATTATACATTTTATTTTTGGGTTATTAATACTGCAGCATTCATATGCAAGCAGCATATTAATGTTGTAGAAGCGTGAACAAGAACTATTTAGCATACTTTATAAAAATACAGCATATATTTAATAAAGTGATCACATTTTTAACATAATATTCTGTTTTCTAAAGTAACAATTAAAAGGTGCTCTGTGGCATTTTTGGCCACTAGCAGTTTTTTTTAAAGTGTTTTTTGGGTAGGTTTATGGCTTTATTACAGACACTAGACAGACGGCATTAAAATAAATCAAGCTGCTTCTGCAGGACGTTACGGTGACAGAAATAAGTTTATAAACACTAAACGCAGTCAGAGTGAAAGTAAAGAAATTACACAGAGTATTACTCTGAATCCTCAGGAAACCTCAGGTCCCATGTTGTTGGTTTTAAGTCGGATTAATTATAGATCAGAGCGGTTCTAATATCATCCATCTCTATGGGATTGTCAAACAGAAATATGAGTCGTTCTCACTCCATTATTTCAGTCCCTGCAGACACAGACTGTAAATTAACTTTCATTAATTCAGCCTGAGAGGCAACTTTCAGGAAAAGACACATTAAAAAGGGAAGAAAACAAATGACGATGGAATAAATTCACTATATGATAAAAGTTGTGCATCCAGAAGGGAAACAGAAACTCACCATCTAAGAGGATGATAGCTCCAGATCCTTTATCCAGCACGTCTGCTATGGTGGCCTCGGAGGTAAGTTTACCTGAAAAGGGTATTGTACTCATTTAATGGATCATTATTTAGTTGTGTCCATACTTAATGTAAACTAGGTCTGTACTTCATGCCATGACTGCACCGAACCCCACTTTATGCCTCACGTGAATTATCGTTATGTTTTGAGTCGCAGAGCCTGAATGTTTGAAAAGTTCCTACGGTCATTTAACAACACTTCTTCTCCACTGTGAGGATTTGCCGTTTCTCCCCTCGTCGTGTATTATAGTTAACTGAATATTATTGGGTCTTTCAAACAAAAACAAAACATTTTTTTAAAGTTACATGAAGACATCACAGAGATCACGTGGGAAATTAAGATCACTTTTCATTATTTTCTGATGTTTTAAAGGCCGAACAACTAATCATTTAATTGAAAATTAATCTGCAGATTAATTGGCAATGAAAATAATCATTAGTTGCAGACCTAACTTGCATAACACAAGAAAAGGTGTGTGGAAAATATAAAACAATGGAAAGTAATCTTGATACTGATGACAATATAACAACAACAACATACATTTTTTAAATTTGGTTCAATTTGTACCAGCAAAGAAATATATAATTTCTGGCTAACATCTGTGTTTGAAATTGGAGAACAGGTTAAAAATCTCTTCCTTTTTTAGTAATGCAGCGAATGATACAGAAATGGAAAATATCTTGATGACCTTGTGGGTTTTTGACACATTGTCAGGGATGTATCTTTTAGAAACACAAAAGCTTAGCTGACCTGAAAGTAATGATAAAATATAACAGGAACAAGCTATTCTTGGAGGCATCATAAAAATGGGCCTAGAGAGGTACTCCGTTTAAAGTCTAAACTATTACTATAGGACTTGTTATATACAGTAACGTAAATCCTGGTAAAATGACTAATTTAAAATATCTTTTATTGCACTTATGTCAAATCTACAGATATCACATCAAGTGCCTGTACATAATAAATTGGATGTACTTTAAAAGCAGAGAGGGAAATACCTGAGGTTGGTAAAGGTTTGTAAAGCTCCAGATACTGCTCTCCATGCAATACCTGACAACATTAGAAAAGGTGTCATAAATAATCATACCGAAGTCTTAAAGCCTCATTAGTATGAGTAATGTGTGTAGTACTATTGTTTGTCCTGTGTGGAAGATAAATATTCACATGTACACACATCAATGTCTAACACCCACACACCCAGTCATTACATGTATGATTTGTAACCTGTGTAAAGTCTATGTTGAGTCCTGGGATTGAGCTCAGTCCACCATCCATCATGGATGCTTGGGAGGGAATGACCCCGAAGGTGGGGAGGCAGCTAAAGTCTTCATGGCCTTCATACAGGAACCTACATGAAAATGATAGTGTTACTGAACTGTGGCAAAACAAAAACAATTTCCTTCATAGGAAAGAGGTGTTTGTTAGCCTGGATCTGTTCAATTTCATACAGGTTGACTTCTCAGACCCCTTCAGGGCAGTTACAGCCGTTAGCACCAACGTACGCAGATACACACCTAAGATGGTCCGGGTCCTTGGTTGACATGCCGACCCCCAATGCATAGAGGATACAGTGGGTGTGGGTGAAGCTGAACGTGGTCGCTGGTAGTTTTTGTCCCACTGCCTCAGCCTGGGAGGAGAGGAGAGGATTTTACTGTTACCATAGTAGATTAGCTCCACAACTCAACCTCTGAATACAAAGGATTTAATAGACACTATACATACAGTCAGAGTGAATGAGTGAATCTTGCCCCACCACACAGGTGGGAAACAGACATTAAGAGAAAAAAATAATTATTCAATCTTTGTTTTTATTGGCACATTTCTAAACAGCAACTATTGGATTGGATTACAGTAAGATTTTGTATAGACATTCATGGTTCCCAGACACTAATAGCATTTAGCTCAAAGCACTGTCGTGTCTAAACACCATGGGTGCATTAAGAAAAAGTAAGAGCTGCTAGCATGGCTGCAGACTCTTAGACTAAGAGTAAACGCAGTGAGAAAAAAAAAAACCCCCACAGACATAGGAATGGATTTTTAAACAATTCTGCATTTTAAAATAACTGTGAGGGTCATAGAAAAGAATAAGACATAAGCAAAGTGAATAAAAGTAAAAAATTAAACACAGGCAGGAAACACGATACAATCTACAAAGCAGCAGTGAGCCGGTTTGATTTAATCTGGTCTGGGAGCATCAGCTTGAGGACCTGTGGGGTCTCGCAGAGTTCAGTGGAATCAGCAGCTCAGGAATGTACTCCAGTGGCTTTTATAGTGATCAGCACAATTTCGGCACAGCCTGAAACCTCCGAAAAGAACATCGCAGTAATCAAGTGTTAATGACACAAAGTCACCGTTACGTGCCAGGGCAGTACACAAATGCCTTTTAAAGCACAGGAAGGTAAGACCCTTGTCAATCCCAGACTTAGGACTTTCTGATAATTAAAGACTCAAACTGAGTCAACGAAACTCGTTATGAAATATATACAAGTTTTTTTCCCATTCTTAACACCAATTTCTGCAATTCATATAATATTTATGTTCATCTGTCTTTGGTAGTCCTTTATTTATTCCGTTAAATAGTTAGTTGGCCTAAAATTAGTCAAATTTAAATATACAAAAGTGTAGTCTATAAATACCAGAAGAAGCCTCAAAAATGTGTACGTTCGTAAATGCAAACACAACAAATAAACTTCCACATAGAGGAGAACAAAAAATATTAAGTGGCCTTTTACAGCAGGAAAAGGGGTGAAAGGGAAGATGATTCCTAGTGAGCTTTCAAGGATATTAAATCCATCAGTACAAGACACAGTTCATCTGGTTCCTTTATGTCAAGCAGGATTATTACATTTAGAAAAACAGTTCTTTAAAGAGATTTTTCTGGACCTCAAATCTGACTGAGTCACATTCAAATATCCTGTGGAGAAGACGAACATCTGTGACAACAGTACAATTGTAGCAGCGCTGCTGTTGCTCATTTGTCATATTAACAACACTGCTATCACACTGAGCTATTGTTCAAAACAATATTGCTGTGGCAGAACGGCATGATTCACACTCTGCATAACACCACCTCTCAACCGGTGGAAAATCTCTACAAAGCCTGGACCACTTTTTAATTAAAACTGCATTTCAATGCAGATGTGGGAAATATTTCTGAACCTTTCCAACATCCCCATACTGGGGATTTCACGTCATGTACTTACACACATACACACAGAGATTAAAGCTACAGTTGAGGAGCTGGAATAAACAGCAGTGGTGGTACATGTAGGTTACAATTAGTCTGCTACTTAAGGTGATGGAGAAGAAAATCCCTTTATCATGGTGAAAATTAGGCTTGTGGCAAATCATCCTGGTGGCCTAGTGGTTTATGATGTTGACCACATGGATTGTCCATGGATTTAGTCCAGCAAGGGACATTATTAGATCTGCACTATACTACAGACTTATTAAAAAAGCCCCAAAAATATGCATTAAAAAGTGGTTCTCTTTCATTCTTCTTCTGCTATTTGATGTATAATTGTATTGAATCACAATACTGAATGTTTTATACTGATTGATAACTATAATTGTTCAAATTTCAGCTCATTATTATCCTGCATCATGAACATTGTTAGTGTTACATGCTATTTATAGTCATTTAATGTCATTTACTACTTTGTTTCTGCATATTGGATTGAATTTGTGTCTCTTATTTTGGTTCTCTTTTTACTTATGTGAAGTGTGTTATTTGCACGTTTCTGAATGACAGAATAAAACCCAGGTTCGGAAATATATAATACAATAAGATTGTATTATCGAGATATTGCCAAAAACTATTTATTAATCTTTTAAGAATGTTCACCTCTTTACTGACAGTCTGACAGCATAGATATAGCCAGGAAAGATGGGGAGAGAGGAGGGTATAGCATGCAACAAAAGGTCCCTGACTGAAATCAAACATGGGGGACTTTACAGTTATATGGTGAGCATCGCAACCACCAGGCCACATGATGCCCCATTATCATTATTTTGCTGTCAGTCCAGCTCTGTTTATCACGCTGTTATAATATTCATAACAGATACATGTTGGACCCGTCTCCACGGTGCACTAAATGAAGGGTTCATCCCAATTAAACTTTCATTCATTGAATATGCTTAAACAGCCGTTGCTTTGATTTCTAACTAAATATCCATCTACTCACAATAAGGAAAGGGTTCAGTCATCTGTTTGAGTAAGATTACAAACACAGAATAATCTGCCGACATCTCACTATTGCATGCTACATCTAGCTGAACAGAAAATCATGGCTGGATAATGGGTAATTATTTCATGCGATACTTGGGTCAACGTTTAAGTTACGCAACTCCGTCCTGTGCGGGCTGCAACCAGATCACTTTCTGTGATTTAATGATAGGGAACACAGTGAAGGAGCACCCATCCAGAAAGCTGTCGCTGCACTTTTGTGTTCCGACGTCTTTGATACATCGCATTTTATAAGCTAATCTGAGTTGGCGCTTGTCTGCTGCATCACCATTTCACATTTACAGGAGACATCAAAGTACTTCTGTATGTTGTAGCAGCTCTGAGGAGGTTATTATTGTCCCCGACTAAATACAGTGTGGTGGTAGAGTCATGTTTGTGGCAGTTGAAATGCAGGAATCAATTTCTTTGCGTATCGCAGTCATGTGTTTACATCAGTGTTTCTGCAGATTAAAATTTTGATTTTTGAAAAAAAGGCCACACAGAGGTTTGTGCCTTGACCCAGATAAGTGGCAGAAAATAGATAGATGGATTAACAAAAAAATAATAATAATAATTCAGTAATAGCCGCCTCTACTCACAGGATTGATCCCTGAAGAGGTTGCTGAGGCAGCTGTTGCATTCACACCGACTTCTCCCTCGGACTCCACTCGAGACATTGCACTAATAATTGACTGTAGAGACTCTACACAAAAAGGTGAAAGATGACAGATGAGTGGAAGCACACCAGAAGACACCAAAATACAGGAAAATTAGGTGACAGAGGTAGATGGGAAGGTCAATTCCCCCTATTATGTCTGTGCGCTAAAAATGAAGCAACTGCCAGGCGGCTGGTTTATCTAAGCATAAAGACTGGAAACGGGGGGAAACAGCTGGCCTGGCTATGTCAAAAGGTAACCAAATTCATCTGTACCTCTAAATGTCACTAATGGGGGGGGGTTATGTAGCCAACTTGTCACTTTGATTTTTGTAACCTAACTTAGCCAACTAGGCACGAGAGTGGTATCAACATTCTCATCTAGCCCTCTGCAATAAAGTGAACATACATTATTCCCAAAATGTCAAACTTAAAACATATTCCTATCAGGAAAGTGAGTGTATAAAGCAAAATGTATACATCTTATATATCAGTACATTTCTTACATTTAAGTGTTTAATGACATTTCTCTAGAAATTGTCATATTTCATTAGTATGACATCAGAGACCTTTAAAAAAACAGTACACACTTTATTTAATTTACACTTAAGGATCTTACTATACTGTACGTACTATTCTAATATTAATTATTTATATACTTAAGACTTTGAGTCCAAACTGCGTGTTCTCAGTATGCCTAAAAATAGAATATATATATATCCACCCAGGTAACACGAGCCATGAATACCTATGCAGATTCAGCCAAAACAAACAAAGAAAGACAGCTGAGACAACAGAGGAAAAGAAACGGAGTGAGACTGGGATGACCACAGCCACTAATTACCATCACTCAGTGGCAGGCAGGCAGTTACAGAACAGAGGCAGCAACAAGTCTCTGTAATAGGCTACAAATGATGAGGCACTACAAAGCCATGTTAATGATGCCAGCAAGCGCCCTGTGGGACTGCCACCCTCGTTCAGTTTATGTTAACACTGCCGCCCTTTCCTCAAATGTACAGCGGAGAGTGGAGAGGGATGAAGGAGGCGGAGAGAAATGATAATAAACATTTGCCACCCTCTTGCTTGCATTAGTCCTTTCGGAAACACTAGGCTTGTTCATGCTCAACATTGTGTTCTCCTTCACTTCCTTTCTCCTCCGAATTCGCTTGATCTCTTAACACCATCTTGTCCTCGCTCTGTGTTACCAAACTCTCTGTAACTACAAAGGAGCTGATAGAATAAGGGCTCATCTGGCTGAAAACTGAGTTGATGTTGTTTCAGACATACAGCACAACTACATATGAACTACACTGACCATGCACTTTTTTTACCCTCATTCTTAATTGCAACTCTTCAATCAATTATGTGTTTGAGCTCTCCGAAGGTGGTGTTTGGCTTATGCCTTCTGTTCCCCTCCATACAGGCACTGTATTACACATTTAATTATATTCATGTTAGTGAATATAAAATAATTTTTGATATTAAAGTCTAGAAAGAAAAGCTTGACTATTTCCTGCATTTCTTAGCCAGGGTTTTGGCAGGGTTTTCATAAAGATGAATTTAAGACCTGGGTTTCACCACCCACACACACTTCAATTTTATTTAAATAGTGCCACATCATAACAAATGTATGCACCCTTTCATATTGAGCAGGTATACTCTTTATTACTCTTTAGCAAGTTACACTAGACAAGTACTTCCAAGAAGCTAAAGATCTGACCTACTGATAAAATCCTGTCTTTTAAAACATGAAAGATAATTGTTAGAGTACCAGAGTGGTAACCCACACAAGGCCAAAGAGCAAACTGTACAATGACCATGATAACTTTGATTAGATTCAGTGCAAGTGTGAAAGCAGACCAGAAGGGTTTAGGGGGGGGAATCCAACTCAGATTTGGACTCAAATAAAGAAGGATCTGCGTGAAAACGGCCTTAGTAACATCTGAACTGTAAGTGGGAGTTGTGTGGTTACTGGATTATCATATCAATGAATAAATGACCATTCAAGAGAAAAGCAATGATATAGTTTAGTTTCATACCACAGGAAAATCTTAAACTTGACATCTATTATGTTTCTTATGTAAGTGTGTGTAGGTATGTATGTGTGTGTGTGTACACGTGCAAGTGTAACGGTGCATGTAGACTTTGTATACAAATGCAACTATCAATGTGTTTTTATGTCTGGGAGTGTGTATTCATTCCAATGCATTACTTACCCTGTACGCTAGCAGGCTTGGTGGCATCTGTAAAATCACAGATTTTGTCCCACTGGTCCCGGACAGCCTCAGGAGTCATGGGTTGGTTCTTCTGTCTCAGAATGTGGCCCTTAGAACGCTCCCAGCGCACTGCACACATGGACACACACAAATAAAGAGGCCATTGCATAGTTAGAAATCACACACATACAGTACCAGGGGCTATTAAAAGTCATAGATGCATACAGACACACCCTCAGGAAAAATACACAGTACTCACATTTACCAATCCAGCCTGCACCGACCTGAAAGGAGATTAAACGTGAGCAAACACCCGGACATAAAAAAAAAAAATATATATATATTTTCTCTTTACGGAAACTGAAAATGTCAACGGTACATTCCTGTTCTCAATGATAAAAGAAAAGAAAAAAAAAAGACACAAAGCTAAAGGCAGTACACTGGTATTTGGAGTTGGAGTGAGAACTTGCTCGCCTTATTGGAGATGAAAAACGTCTGTGTGGGGAGGGGGGGGGGGGGGGTATTTGAATGTATTTGAATGAGGTATTTGAATGTATACCTCAAAGAGTCCTCCATTTTCTTGACATTGCTCATGACAGAGCCAGAGCACCATGGGAGCAACATACTCCGATTTCAGAAACGCCAGAAGGTCTAAATAAAACAAAACATATATAAATAGAGTACAGCAGAGCTTCTTTTCAATCAACATGCTCTTCATTATCAAAAACCAGGGAATATATTTGGTGTGTCACAATCCGATCATTACACAGTAGGAATTGTTTGCTATGCTAGTCTGTGTCTTCTGCTGGTCAAATAGGAAAAAATATGCACCGATTCTGGAAAGTAAGGCAGGAAACTGAACAATATTTGAATGCATGAGAACATAGGTCCAGGTCAAAATCAGTTTTAGGTGACCTCTAAAAAGGCTCTTGGTATTTTTGGATGAATATTCGTAAAATCGGGGAAGAAAAAAATAAATTAAAAAAAGGGAGCTTTAAGTACTAATAGTATGTTCCTAAACATGTTGGAGTGAAGTTAAACAAATACGCCACAGGCTTTTAAATTCCCTTTATGAACCATTAAAAATTTAACGCCAGACACCATATGTGTGCTGAAAATATCTGAACCCCTCGGGATCAACTAAACAAAACAAATAGACAGGAAACATGTGACGTGATGGCAGGCCACTGGGGGTTACTACAAAGTCCAGAAACGTTACTGGGAAATCTAAATATTTCTGCCGTCAGGTTAACTTATTATCCACAAGAGTTGGCTGGTTTGTGCAAGAAGTAGTGAGTCAGTAGCTTTGGAGATGGGATGGTGTAGCAGTACAAAAACCTTTTGCGGAGAAATGTTGAACAGCTTCTTTGCTATGCAGATCATAGATGACGTTCTTTTAATAAAGAGTATTTTAATGCAGAAGGATCATCTCTGAATTTTCATTTTCTCCACTATATTTATAATACAACACTCCTTTATAATAAAAAAATAAAAATAAAAATAAAACCCGGGTAGACAATGCTAAAAGTAATGTCCTTTTCAAATTGCTGAGAAGTTGTTATTCTGAAGGTTGATATTTTAGTTTTGTTTGATATAAAATGAATATGCAACATACAGTATCCCGTGTTTATGAGCTGTTCTGAGCTACATTTCATTGTGTTCACTGTAGGTACCCAATGTTGCATTACCTTCTGTCTTGAGAAATATTTTTAACATGGAAAATATAAAATATTTCATTAGCATAATTGCTCACATTTTTGTGAATATTTGGAAGCACAGATTACACCTACAGCAAAATAGGGAGGCCAGATCCGCCTGTTTAAATCAAGCATTGACACACTAAAACGTTTAAAGCATTTACATGGGGCATGATTTCATAATGGCTGTTGAAACAGCTAATTAATATTAGAGGACAAATTTGCACGTCAAACAGGAGTTCTGTTGCCTCAAAAGTTATAAATAAAAATTACAATATGCAGCTGTTAAAAAAAAAAAAAAAAAAACACTTTAAAATCTATTTCTAAAATCTATTTGCCTGGACTTGAAATGTGTATATAGCCATCATACTGTACCTAGCAGAGCACCACAGTGTGCATTATACAGTCCAATTGCATGCAGTTATGGGTGTTGTTCAATCTCTCTGCTTACCGGGAGCCATGACGGTCTCTGTGAGGCGTGACCCAGCAACAGGAGCAATAGTGTTGCATTGGATGTTGTACTTGCTTCCCTCGATGGCCAAGGTGTTTGCCATCCCCAGCACGCCCAGCTTGGCAGCGCTGTAGTTGGCCTGGCCGAAGTTACCATAGATGCCTGCGGCTGAAGCCGTCATGATGATTCTGTCCACAGACAACCCGAGGCAATAAGTCAGACAAGCATTGCTTTGGAGTAATGGGACACGGACACACACACACACACACTCACTCACAAAGTGGTACACACTTTTCATGCATGCATAAATGCACAAGCATACACATACGTAACCATCTAGCCCCTTCACACACACCCAACCGTATTATCACAGATACTGTGAGTACAGGCACAATGCAGGAATAAACACATACATGCACAGCAGACAGTCTTGTAGATACAATTTTGCTAGTTATCTCACACAGAGAGTTAACTTCAGTCAAGCACCAACGCTATATAAAAAAAAAAGAAAATTTTACTGTAAACAGCATGAGGGTGAATTTATTTGAAAATTGGAAGGGAATATTTTCAAAATGCAAAACCTCAACTCTGAGATACTCCTTTCACATTTAATTCTCATAACAGAAAATAGACCAATTAAAACACCTTGTTCACATTATTTCAGGATGAAGAAATATAGGTATTTTGAGGTATTCATAGGAGGTCAATGGAAAACTTCTGATGATTTTCATCCTTTACAGAAAACTAAATTTAGGTTACACTCCACTTTTAAAATGCCTTTACATTTGTCAATAAGTTGCTGGCCTCCTCAAGGAACCTATGGTGAATTCCCTTTACCTATTGCAAACACCCAACAGTAAACCAAATGAACATATAATGGGTCTAGCTCCCACCACTAGTGCAACGCCCCTTTAACCTGCTCCTCTACACACAACAGGCATGTAATGCCTAGGCCATTCGTTTCAGGAAACAAAGATATTTCTGAAATGTTTGTCTCCTTATATAAAATAAGAGTATTTTTACATCAAAACCTTGATATAAAACAAACTGCATTATTTGCAACTACTCTGCTCAATACAGTGCATACGCCCGCTCATGTAGAATACATGAAGGGCATCGCTTGCGAAGGGCATCGGCTACCTGGAGTAACATCGACGCAAACCTGGTTGTGTGAACTTCTGATTATAATAATTCAAAACACAGAACCCTCCTTTTAGACAGCACACATATTTTCCTTGTCATGGCAGGAAAAGTGCAGTTGTTCAGTTCAGCCACAGCCATCCTGTGTGTGGCAAGTCAAAATGTCTTATGTGACAAGGGCCTGTCAACAAATCCCTGTTAATAAAATAACACGATCTGCATTAGGTGTCTGCTTAAGTCAGCCGTGTCTTCACCATCGTCCCATAAGCTACTTAAAAACGTGATCCATACATATCTGCATGCATCTTCACTGCTCCTAAATTATCCACTAAATGTTTCGCTTGTCATTTAAGAGGCTTCTCCAGAGGTGAAGAGTCTCGGATGAGTGGCAAAACACCTTCCACTTTTTTTTTTAATTTTGTATACCGTGCTTCTTGGAAGGATAAGATGAGCCTGCACAGACACCTCCGCTGCTTCTTGTGGAGTCATCAACTTAAAAATAGTGCTCAAACTGTTCGGGAGATTAACCTACAGCTCACCACTGCCAAATAAACAAATTTCCTTCATTCTTTGGAGATTTACATATTCATATGGAATTTGCTGTCTTGGGATTTTATTAGTATGAAGATTTTTCATTATACACCATGAAACCAATGGCGCTAGACATATCAAGGGGTATCACGTTGCTAAAGTCAAGAGTGAGAATGTGTATAATAATGTGATAGCCATACTGATACCTTGATTACAGTCCAGCAATGGCCTGTCTGCTGAGGATACTGTAACGTTGTTGGATCTATAAAAACATCCTTCACCATGTAATAGGAGGATGGCACAGTTTTTATAAACCTCAATAGCTGTCAGTAGCTGGGCTCCTCACCTGCCAAACCTTTGGTTTTTCATGTGGTTCCAGGCAGCTCGAGTCACCAAGAAGGAGCCTCTCAAGTGAACTCTTTGAATGAGGTCTGAAATAGAGTGTAAGAGGGATGACACACCATACACAACACACGTCTGTTATTTCATATTAGATCATTGTGGATCAGATCCAGCTAAAAGTACATTCATAAACTCCCACACAGACAATCTGCTCGACTATATAGAGACAAGGTACATGGACAACAAAACCCAAGTTAAAACAAATGTACTTCTTCTACTTGTAACACGGTTTGATGACGAGGTGAGCCAAACTAAAAGGGAAATGTGAGGATATGAGAAGGCCCCCGTGCACACAGTAAGCGTTAATGAGAGTGAAGTGAATGTAAAGGTCAGAAATAATTGATTTACCCCAGTCCAAATCGCTCGTCCTGGCAAATGATCGGTCACGAAGTATCCTTGGCAAAGAAAAGCAGGAATGGGTGTTAGTCTTTGTGACAAAACTTAAGGTCCTCTTTAACTCTAAAAACATATGATGCGATTAGGCCTGGCAAAAAAAGTGTGATAATTACTGTGAAATTACTTACCCGGCATTGTTTACAACAACATCTGGAAGAAGAGATATTGGACCAGTTTTAGTTCAATAATTAATTTAAATAGCAGTAATAACACTAATAACAATCATTAAATGGAGGTAATTTAATGACAATACTTGAGATAAGTATCAGCTCTGAAGGCCACAGTGTTACCATACAAAGACAATACTCACCTATTCTTCCAAATGAATCCAGTGCTGTTTGGATCAGTTTTTCTCCATCTTCTACAGAATCTGTGTGTGCAAGACAGAAATGGTCAGAAAAAAATTTTTATATATATTTTTTGCATCCGATTAGTGATTTCATTTATTTTGCATAAATGGGTTTCCAGAAGTATCCATGTGTTGTTTAGCCTCAGTTATAGTTCCAATTCTTGGATACATTGTTTTATTGTGTACTAGAAAAAGCTAATAGCCTCCCTCACATGCTCAGTGTGTTATGTAATGATATATGACAAGTCACCTTCTCAAAGTAACATTGTTATTGATCGCGGGGCATCATAACGTGTTGTAAACCAGATAAAAAGTATGCCAACTTCTCTGATAAATTATACCTTTGTATTACATCCAGAAACAAATCTGCCATGTTCCAAACTACCTATGAAAAACACATTGATTAATGCGTAGCCATGTCTTGTTCTTTAAAACTAGGTTTTGATGATACATTTGTCTTCAATACCCGATAACAGCTTCATCAGTGAGCTAGTTGGTCAATCCATATTATTTTTAAAGTCCCGCCATAAACTAAATACTGGAAGGTGAGCAAGAAAAAAAACAAAAAAAAAACAGGTGGAAATAATGATGTGCGAGAGAAGAGAAAAAAAAGAGACTACTTAAGACAAGAAGGCTAGTCCAAACTTCTCACCATAGTTCGCCACGGCTTTGCCTCCCTTCGCTCTTATCTCCTCCACCACCTTATCAGCAGCCGCAGAACTCTTTCCACCCCCTTTAATGTCTGCCCCAAGGTCATTCACTTTATTGCAAAAAGAAGAAACAGATTAGCAATTCTCCACGACTGATTAGGTTAGGAGAAGAGTGGAGCTAAGCAGATTCCTTGTCAGAGTTGACGTGCAAGTCCAGGCAGCAGGGAAATATATTATTTTGCAAAAGGGCAAATATTTATGCCAGCATCTGCAAATGTATAGCCTATAAAGTGACATTATTAGTGAGACACACATTGCAATGCACATTTCTTTATGACATGCCTCATTTTGAGGTACAATTTATCTCTAAAAATCACTTTAATCTAGGAAAACAGATTCAACGTTTTCTCTCCCAATAACAATTCCGATACCTCAACTCCCAAGTGCCAGTTTGAGATGAGTGCTCTTTTTTTCTACCAAGTTTAACATCCTTAAGTAAGTAAGCATTGCCTTGACAATAAAAACTGAGCCTGCCGCCCACTGTGACGGAATGAATCTAACTGGTAGCAGAAGTAATGTATTTTCATAATAACATTGTATTTACTTCAAGAAGCTACATTTACTGTGAATCACTCACGTCAAAGCGGATCCACTTAATAAGATCTGCATCTATGCAAATACAAATCCGGGGTATCGAATCGGTGCATCCCTGCTTAAATCAGAATCGGGACACCTTTAAACCCAGTCTTCTCTAGCAGGTGCAAGACTCTGCAGGTTTTTAAATCATGCATAACATCTCACATAAATTAAGAGGACTGCTGCTGCTTTTCTGTATATGTATGTGCAAGTGCTATAGGAACCCATCGCAAACAAATGAAACCGATATCCAGTCCCTAACAACTCAGTGAAACCCTCTGAAATCATGCTGGGCCAAATGTCAACATGCACACTGAAAGCACTGTCCCTTCATGGCAAAGATAACAACAGCTGAGGTTTCAAGGGTTCACTTTTTGCAGGCACTTCACAAAGTACATTCGATCGAGGCCTGGTTGCACCAACTGCACCAACATTATTCACTGTACAAAATGAAGATCCTTTGTTTACCTACAACCGAGGCACCTCTTTCAGCAAAAGCCAGTGCATATTCTCTGCCAAGGCCTGCGGACAGAGAGACAGGCAAGTAAAATCCCTGAGGATACTTTTACAGAATAACACCCCCCCCCCCCCATCAACAACCACTGCTGTTCCATGTGCCCTTTCACCCACTTGGCATGAGTATAAGCTATTGCGTTACATGTACTTTACAGTGTGCGTTTGAATGAAAATGCTGACAAAAAGGTCTGCTGCTAGTCAAATCAATGCAGTTTAGCAAAATATCTTAAAAAAACAAAACAAACATGTCTCATTGTTTCCAGACGGCTCATTAGGACACCGTGGTCTACAATCGTGTACTTTTGCGACTTTTGAGACTTGCAGCCGTTTCGCCTGTGTTAGCAAATCGACAAGACGCCGAGATAAACTGCGGGGCAGCTAAAACAACCGACATAATTTATTTGAAAACACATTACTTGCTAACATTTAACCGTAATTACAGTTAGCAAACAATGACAGCCTAGCTAGCGTTCCCTTATTTCTGCACGGCGATTTTACCTCCTCCGGCTCCAGTGACAAGCACGACCCTTCCCTCGAATGACAAAGACATGACAAACGCACAAACCTATGAGATATTTGTCTCTGTTTCCTAACACTACCAGCACAGCGGCTACAAGAGCAACACTGAATTTCGGAGACAGGCAGCAGGGTGAACTTCTACAAGTTACACTTCCGCAATTACGAGGGGGCGGTCTCAGCCTTGACCAATCAGAAACCAGGATTTTGTTAACCCTATTTTCACCAGCGCTGATTTCACATTTCTGTAGTCTACTTTGATCTTATGTTTCAGTGCTTAATAATCTGTTTGTGTTAACTTTTTGAATTCCATTATCTATTTTATGAGCCTTTAACAAATTCTGCTCATTAAAATTTTATAATTGACAGATTTTTACCTTATTACAACACTTTTCACCACGTCTGCAATACATTTAGGAAATACTGACATAAATGGTGAAGGTGACCATGGTGATGATGACAATAATGGCATGTGTAGTTCCCACTCTGCCAGTGAAAAAATAAAGTAATAAATGTCTATTACGTTAAAATATTATAGTCTATTTGAAATTGCTTTTGAGTTCTTTAATATGACTTGAATATGTTAAAATTGTAAAAGGCTTAAACCTCAAGACCGGTTGAACCAGCAGCAGTGTAGCTGTTCTCATGCCTCACAGCATTTTTCTTATCAAGCAAAACTTTGTCTGCAGAAAATAAATCAACAATATGAAGTTACAGCATGCTCAAGTTAGCTATATTCTGAATATTTAAATTTAAATGGTGTATTAAGGTATGTATCTATCCTGGTCCTTGTAGAAGGTGGTTCTTATGAGTTATTTGAATTAGATATGTTCATCATTAATCTGTAATGGCCAAATTTATTTAGAGGTTCATTGTGTATGTAGAAAAGAATGCAAGTGAGAATAATAATGGTAAGTAAATGTATTGCAGTCATGTTCTAATGATTTGTAATTAGAATAAATAAGATCCCAATTAACTAAACTCTATAATATGACTGTTTCTGCACCACACATTTTGACTTATCACAGCAGAAAAAGCACAGGATTATCTAATGAAATTACTGATTGCTCTGTTCCACCTACAAAAAGTGTTTTTAAGTAATGCAAAATACCAAGAAACTGGAAGTGGCAAAGCTAAATAGAATGCAGTCATATTTAATGTTACTGATTAAACCTGTGCCTTTCCTACAATTTTACCCATCTGTTTCAAACTGCATTGCTTTAACTACAGTATGTCTTGATTGTATTCTGCATTTTCTGGTGCTATTTCAATACATTTGTATTCTAAATCACTTTGAAGGCCTTGTTTGTAAAACTGTATCAATAGAGTGTGTTAGTCTTTTGAGCCTGTTTGGACTGGGCACCCTTTGGTGAATGACACTTATTTAACTTACTTATTTAAGAGCATTCATTCATTCTTAGGCTAATATTGTGCTCAAATAGTGCACATTTAAAAGCAATTAGCAAGTGCTTGCTATTATTGACAAGTTCTCCAGGTTCATGCTTCCTTTGTTCAAGCTAGTCAAAGTAAACTTGCCAAGCATCTTCTTCAGGATCTAGAAGGAGTAGTGGTGATTCTCAATCACTGGTACAGTAGCCTATCCTATCTTAGGTTACATAGGCATTATTAAAAGCTAGTGATGTGCGAATTAAGTTATTTTAACACAACAAACGCAACAGTTCTTGTCATAAAACTAATAACCCTAATAACCATGAAACAGCAGTGCAAAGACAGAGAGAGAGAGAGGGAGCGAGAGAGCGAGGGAGTGAGAGAGGGAGAGAGAGAGGGATAGAAAAGAGAGAGAGAGAGAGAGAGAG
>JAVQJF010032574.1:0-14411 GCA_036023855.1 Gadopsis marmoratus
GACTAACGAGACAGGAAACATGACCAAATAAGGACAGAACCACACCAGGGAGGGAAACACTGAACACACTGAGGAAACAACAATGACAAAAGAGAACCAAAACAGAACACACAAGACTCAGAACAAATAAGAAACACAGGCACACGGACAGGGTTGTGACAATCATTAGGCTGATAAAACAAAACATACCTATCAGACAAATAGTAGAAACCTTAGAAGTGGACAAATCAGCAATTTGGTACATTCTTAAAAAGAATGAATGCACTGGTGAGCTCAGCCACACCAAAAGGCCTAGAAGACCACAGATGACAACTAAAGTGGATGATCACAGAATTCTTTCCTTGGTGAAGAAAAAACCCCTTCACAACATCTAGCAAAGTCAAGAACACTCTTGAGGAGGTTGTCGTATCAATATCAAAGTCTACAATGAAGAGACATCCTCATGAATGTAAATACAGAGGGATTACCACAAGGTGCAAACCACTGGTAACACTCAAGAACAGAAAGGCCACATTAGACTTTGCCAGAAAACATCTAAAGAATCCTGGCCAATTCTGGAACAAGATTCTTTGGACAGATGAAACCAAGATAAACTTGTACCAGAATGATGGGAAGAGAAGAGTGTGGAGAAAGAAAGGAATGGCTCATGATCCAAAGCACACCATCATCTGTCAAACATGGTGGAGGTAGTGTTATGCCATGCAAATGTATGGCTGCAGGTGGAGCTGGGTCACTGCTGTTTAATGTGACTGCTGCTGGAAGTAGCAGGATGGATTCTGAAGTGTACAGGACTAAACTATCTGCTCAGATTCAGCCAAATGCTATAGAACTAATAGGACGGTGCTTCACTGTGCAGATGGATAATGACACAAAACATACTCAGAAGAAACACATATATTGCATAATAATGTATTGTTCCATATTAGCAATAGCTCAAGATTTACTGTTAATGACTCCATTCTCCACCTGCGACCCGGCCCCGGATAAGCGGAGGAAAATGGATGGATGGATGGATGGACTCCATTCTGTTTATTCATTGTAAAATTAAATCTCATTTCAGAAATACTGACTTAGATATTGTGCTACATATTGAGTTGTTTTGTACATTTCTTACTGAAATCACTAATAATGATTTAACATGATTTAGTATTATTTTTAGAGATTTAATTTTTGTGTCATCACTCTCAACATGTTGTTACTTTATTTTACAACTTTTTCACTTTTCAATCAATAAAAAATCTCAATGACGTTCCTTCGTTTTAATCTCAAAATCAATTCAATTCAGTTCAGTTTTTATTTATATAGTGCCATATTATAACAGTTATCTCATAGCACTTGTTCATATAAAGCAGATCTAAACCAACTCTACATGTATAGACCCAACATTCCCACCATGAGCAGCACTAGGAGACAGTGGCAAGGAAACACTGTCTTTAACAGGCAGAAACCTCGAGCAGAACCAGAACCAGGCGTCATCTGCCTCGACCGGTTGGGTAGAGAGAGGAAAAAAATGGGGGGAGGGGTAGAATGAGAGCAGGATGAAAGAGAACACACAGCAGCACAGTACAATTCCACATTTACACGTTTCTTTGTGTGTAGTATGCATTGAAGTAGATAGTTGACAAATGAAAGGGGAAACCTGAATAAGTCAGTGGAGAAACACAGAATGCAGAGGTGTTAATGCAGATCACAGCCTCACTGACTGGAGTGATCATTAGTGAAGCAAGTGCAAATTACATACAGATTTTGAGTGCAAACTGAGTAAAAGGCAGATCGCAAATTTAGCTCTGCGCTTTTATATACATAAATCTGTATCTTGTATCACACAGTACAGGTGAGGTAAACAGCTCAAGAATACGGTTTGTCCTTTAGTATCCACACTGCAGTTCTCAGCTTCAACTGCTGATTGACAGTAGAATGGTGACTAGTACATGACAGACATACAATTTACTCAGGGTCACTGCAACCTTGGTTTCTCAAAGGACGAATCCAGCAGTTATATCAAAACAACACACACCAACTGTAAATCCAAATAGTAATTGTCTTAGAAGTAAGTTGACAATGGTGAGAAAAACATTGTGAAACCTTTGGCCATCTGATCCTAGATCTGACTGCCAAATTAGAGTCTGGAGACCAAAAAATATGAATATTCTGACAGTCAGATACATGTGGATGGTTCACATTCCCATAATGTTATTCTTGCTAGATAGTCGGACTGTCCAGCCATGAGGGAATCCCCACTGGAGTCATTCTGGTGGTCACTGTTTATTTAGCAGTCTGTCAAGGTGGGATTCTCATTGGGATCATTCACTTTTTACACAAGTGGCCACGTAGCATAAGCATCATGTCAGCAGTGCAGCAGCAGTCCTCCATCGGTTTCTACATCAAATACATTCAGCCTCAGTACTGCAGTGAGCTCTGATTGCGTTTGGCGATGCTCACAGCCCAATGAATAATGCAGTATTTATATAATGTAGAACTACATGTTCACTCCTGTCCACAGCTATATAAGATGACATCTGAAGACAGGGTTTGGAATTTCCCTTCCCCTAGCTCGCAGCAGGAATGCCTCACAGTGAAAGCAGCATGCAGCCTGACAAATACAGAGCACGGTGATTATCATTAGATAATCTGCTCCGCCCAGAGCCCAGTGTGCTGCAGCCTGGAGATCAATGTTGGATTGTAGATGAGTTTCACCTTAATTTCTTTCACAAAAGCCAGGAGTGGCACAGCCCGCCACTACAACAGAGGTTATCTAAGAAGTGGATGGCATTTTCTCCCGGCCTGCTATGATTGGCCCATTACCTCCCCTCTAGCCGTGTGGGAGGTCTGGAGGCGCAGCTGCAGCTCAGGGGAGGCCACTTGTTACGGAAATCAGTTTTCTAAATAATAAAGCTGTGGTAATAACCAGCTGCTTCTGACCTTGCCCACTTCCATGTCTGTAGCCAGTAATGATTTCGCCACTGCCCGTGATTGACCGGCGACCAGTCCAGCGTGTACCCCGCCTCTCGCCCAATGTCCGCTGGGATTGGCCTTCTGAGGATGAGCGGTTAGGTAATGGATGGATGGATGGTAATAACCAGCTGCTTTTGACCTTGCCCACTTCCATGTCTGCAGCCAGTAATGATTTCGCCACTGCCTGTGATTGGCGCATGCATTATTAAGCCATTTCCTTCTTCAGAGCTTAGCCCAGTCGGGTGCCAAATCAAATACAACCTTCTCTTTAATTTGCATTTTACTCTACCACCGTTCCACTTATCTTCCTTCATATCATACACAATTACAAGAATTCCTGGACTCGGAGTCATTGACTGTGAGGACCATTTGTCTGTTTTCTACTATAGGCAGAGTTGACCCTCCCTGTCCCTGTTCTTTACTGTGTAGAGTAGAGCCTTGTAGTAAAGCAACCTCTGCACGACGCTCAGGACACTGCACACGTTTCCCTAATGAATTGCCATTTTCTGGATTCTGATTTGATCTATTCTTTTTAAAAAGCTGCAACACAAGCAAAAGAAAATATGCAACCACACCTTTAAAAAAAAATTTGAATTTACAAAAGTCACTATAAATTGATTAATTAGGGAACTTTGCTGATTGTTGTCATGGCAGTTCAGGGACTGAAGGCTGTCTAAAATTAAAAGAGCATCAAGTTTTACACATCAAGATTAGTTTACTAGACATGATTAGTAATATGCAACCTGTTAAAACAGTTATGGGAGGAGATAAGATAAGATTTTTTAGTCCCCCAGTTGCGAAATTGCAGTGTTACAGCAGCAAAGGTGATGATGCAAACAGAGCAACAGGTATAGTAAGTATAGCGTGCAAAAAATAAAACTATATGAATATATACAAAAACTATTGAATTTACATTATTGCACATATGAATATCGGTATTACACATTGTGAGTTATCAGTTCTCAGTTCTGGGCTACGGTGGGAAGCGCCGATTGTAAAGCCTGACTGCAGCAGGAAGGAAGGACCTGCAGTATTTCTCCGTCACACACCGCAGGTGAAGCAGCCTGTCACTGAAGGAGCAGCCCAGTGTTGTTAAAAAGTCCTGCATGTGGTGGGACGTGTTCTCCATCATAGTTCATAGCTTAGCCATCATTCTCCTCTCCGTCACCACCTCCACTGGGTCGAGGGGGCAGAGCTGGCCTTCTTAACCAGCTTCCTGTCAGCAGCCGAGATGCTGCTGCCCCAGAAGACCACACCATAATAGATGGCTGATGTCACCACAGAGTCAAAGAAGGTCCTCAGCAGTGTCCCCTGCACTCCAAAAGACCTGAGTCTACTCTGTCCTTTTTTGTCCAGTCCAGTTTATTGTTCAGGTGAACACCCAGGTACTTGTAAGATCCCACCCTGTCTCCCAGCAGTGTGGGCTGTATGGTGTTAAAAGCACTGGAGAAATCAAAAAATACGATTCTCACAGTGCTCCCTGCAGTACATATAGCTTCTGAACCAACTGGGCGCTGTGTCTGTGACACAAATGACCTTGAAATTATTCTATGCAAACTACCACGTTATGGAAATGCCTTTGACAAATTAAGGAATTTTGTTTTCCGTGAGATCAACACTCCCATCCCAGTGGTGGTCAGTTCTCTAAAGCCACACTGATGGGACAGGTTTATCTATTCACCAAGTCTACTATACATAATTTTCTCCAATACTTTGGCGAGAGTAGGCAGTATAGATATAAGTAGGTAGTTGTGCAATTATTCTTATCACCAGACTTAAAGACTGGTACAATTCTAGGAATCTTTGTCATTCTAGGCACAACCCCACAAAGAAGACATTGATAGAGTAAACGAGGCATCACAGTTCAGTTCACAATAGCTTTAATAATTTTGCTATAGATTTCATCTGGACCAGCTGTATGGGAGCTTTTCACATTCATAATGATTTTAGATAGATTTGGACTTCTGTCAGTTGGCATCAAAAAGAATGAATTCACATAATTACCGTGGAGATATTATCTAAAGGTAGCACCCTCTGGTTAGCTAATTTTGTTACAAAGATTTTCTCCTATGGTGATAAAAGTATTTAGCAAGATCAGTGTTGTCGTTTTAATTGTTGGCAGGAAAATGTGACTGGGCCCAGTGGACGTGAAGGGAGAGCAACGTGTGACACCGAAGGACAATTCACAGGCTTTTTACACGTTCAGTCAAAATAAGAATTGTCTCAGAAGACAGGGAGTGATATCACTGTAACACCCACTGATGAGAAGACAAAGACAGAGAGAACCTGTAGTGCTGAGGGATGTTGCATCCCCCGGCGACGCTCAGGTGTCTTTTAATTACAATTGCTATAACAATGGGTAGCAAATTGCTTGATGTAACCATGTTCCCGTGCCAGCGTATCTGTCCCTGTGATTATAAATGTTGTGCATTATTTATTCCTAATTGAACATCTGTTTCCCCCTTTCAGACACGGCACTATGTATTCTGAGCGAAGCGATGATGGTCACTTTGTCTTGTCTGACAACTTTGCCTTTCAACCAGTGTCTTGATGTGCTCTCAGCAGAAAACATTGCTCTCCTTGGACTATAGCTCCACTTCAGCAGTAGAAACCGAATCTTTGAGAGACAACCCTGAAATAATCCTCTCAAACACGGAGCTGTCGACTCTTGCTGCTGGCTCCGCCGTATTCTCTCCAGTGGAGAGACGAGTATCGATAACCTCCTTTCCAATGCACCTAATTACAGCTTGCTTAGCGGATCTCCCCAAGGGCAAGGTGATGAACAATCCCTACGTCCTCTTCATCTATCAGTGCCCATCTCCACTCCTCTGCCCTTGCGTTTGTCTGACGGCTGGATGGAGGCTTGAAGCGGATAATTAAAAGACTGACTTCCACCGTGTGTCAGTATGTCTGTCTGACCGATGCTGTTTGGCAGGCTGCTGTAGCCCCAGGGGTCACCTGTTTGTCGTCTTATTAACTTGTCCAGAAAGAGAAAGTGGCAGATGGAGAAATGGGGGTCAGGAACACAGTGCCCCGGGACACACGACCTTAAAAGGATGGGAAGGAGGTGAGGGAGGGGTGAACATAGAGGCAGTGTGCATGTGGCTGCACAGAGAGAAATGTGGGCAATGACTGGAAAGGTAGATGTGTGTGTCTGTACATAATATTTGTTATGTTTGAGGAATAAAGATGCTTTAGTTATCCAGGAGGGCTGTCGGACTACAGAACTCACTGCAGTGTGGCTTTAATGTGCCTGATAAGGGGAAGGTCTGAAGTTCTCTCATCAGCCGTGGTTTTGAGACATGTCATGGTTTTGTGAAATGTGCTCAATGTGTTCGGAAACATAGGTTTCTGCCGTTAACATAATGAGGAAATTATTTTAGTGGATGCATCTCCAAAGTTGCAAAATGTTGATGCTGAATATGTCCTACAGTACCTGACTGTGGCAACTAAAGCATTGTTTTTGTGGTTATGTGTGATTTACACTGCAGATAGCCAATGAGAGTGGAGCGTCTGAAATGCGGATTCTGTGAAGATCAACTATATGGCATGTTAAAATAGTCAAGTCAATAAAATAAGTAAACACAAGGGACTGAACTAATAATAATCTTTATTTATAGAGCACTTTTCTAAAACCAAGTTACAAAGTGCTTCACACAGGAAAAAAAACACACAATAAAAACAAGCAAACAGACAATTAGTACGAATCAAGAACTATGAGTAAAAGCTTTCTGATAAAAGTATGTTTTAAGAAAGGATTTAAACGAGGTCAGTGAGTCTGCCGACCTGATGTCCTCAGGCAGCTCCAGACAAACACTCTGTCACCTCTAGTTTTCAGCCGAGCTTCAGGAACCGATAAAAAACCTTTTTCTGAGGCTCTCGGACTCCAAACGGGCTTGTATGCGACTTGGAGGATCAGATATTTTCTCAAGTTATGAACTTTATTTTAAGTTATTCAAAAGCTATTTTATTTATTTCGCTTATTTCTAAATGCAGCCCTTCTTTTACTGACAATAAATATTGTCAAAATGTTTGTGAATAATACTGAATTTTTTCTGAATGAGTGAGCTATGATAACTAAAAAGTGAACAGAACCTTGGGACACTTTGTTCATTAAAAATACGAGAACATGTAAAGTGGGATTGGACAGTGTTAATGCCATCTGTTTCACAGATAAAGACTATGCATTTATGGTCAGATACACTCATGTCCTTTAATTCTACAAGAAGAACTCTCACACCCAGAGCAAAAACAAGACATACTGTGTAAAGTTAAAAGATTTGTTACATGGTATCTGATGGCATTCCCTAAAAACGCTGCCTAGGCCACCACCGCGACCACGGTTCCTGGATTTGCTGAAACATTCATAGTGTGGAGGACAGAGCTCAGTTAGTGGGCAGTGATCCTTATTTTGTAGCCAAGATTCTGTTAAAAACATAATATCTAAGTTGGCAGAGAAAATAAAATCATTCAAGATAAAGGTTTTACTAGTAAGAGATCTCACATTAAGAAATGTTATTTTGAGTGTAGTTGGGCAGGAAGCTGTAATAGAGGAGAGTTAGTGGCTGTTGGTGTGACAATATTACGGTTTATGTAATGAAGACTGTTTTTATAAGGAGGACGGGAAACGCTATTTGTTACAGTAACAGTCTTAATGGACTTGTAACGATATTGGGGACAGGGAGGGACAGTGGCTGGCGGTAATATCTAAGTCAATAGATTGAGGTTGAACTACAGACGAAGAAGAATGGGTTTCCGTTTGGTGTGAGTGAGACGTGGGTCACGTGGGTGAGACAGCAGCACATGTTGTATGTTAGCAGACAGCATCCGAGCGCCTGATATGTTTGGGTGAACACGTCCCTATTAAAAAGAGCCTGACGACTCCAGAACAAGTTAAAATTGTCAATAAAACCCATGTTATGAGCTCTACATGTGGACCGCAGCCAAGTATGAAGGTTTAGAAGCTTAGATGACTTAGAAGTCTGCTGAAGCGCCCAGTACCGCGGCCTAACGCCAGCTGATGAGTCTGTGCGGCAGCATAGAACTGCAACATATAGAATGAGCCCTACAGACGATTCTACCATCTCTCTGCTTTGGCAGATCGAATCCTTCACCATCTAACATGAAATATTTTTTAAAGTGTTTTTATAAATGTCATTTTCAAGTTTACACCAATGCAAGTGTGATTTAAAAAAGAATAGCAACAAAAAAATATTAGATGCAGCTCACTGGTAAGTGGCGCTATGGTGAGCTATTAGAACAGGCGGGCGACTCATGTGGTCCTTGCGGGCGACCTGGTGCCTGCGGGCACCACGTTGGTGACCCCTGGTTTAGGGCCACAGTGGCTAAAAGCTGATTGCACGTGCATTTTTGTTGAAATTCTCGAGATGACTGGGAGGCCAGGTGCAGAGGATCTGAGGGACCTGCTAGGTACATATCTAATTTTATTATATATATATATATATGTAAACTGCTACTGAAAACTGAGTAAAAACTGTGCTTATTGCAAATAAGGTAATAATAATAATAATAATAATAATAACAACTTTATATAGCACCTTTTAAAAACAGAGTTTACAAAGTTCCTTGACAGATAAAGCAAAAACATAATACACAGAAAGCAATGAAACAGAAAGCAGTTAAAGGTAAAAATAAAATTAAGCAGACAAAAATAACGATAAATAAAATAAGATAAAATAATGAAAACTTAAAAAATACGATATAAAGGCGACATCACATGACAGCAAGTCTATAAAACTGTGTTTTAAGAAGTGATTTAAAGAGGTCACTGACTCTGCAGCCTGATCTCAGGCAGGTCGGTCCAGAGATTTAAGCCTCGACTCTGGAACGACCAGAAGGCCCCACCTGAGGGTCTAAGGCTGTGAACTGGATCATATGGGGTCAGAATCTCTGCTATATAGCTTGGTGTCAGACCCAGGAGCCTGATAACTGATCAGTAAAATCTTAAAATCAGTTCTGAATCTAACAGGGAGCCGATGGAGAGAAGCAGGATCAGGGTGATGTGATGTCGTCTGTTAGAACCAGTAAGAAGCCGAGCTGCTGAGTTCTGGACCAGTTGGAGGCGACAGAGTAACTTTTGGTTGATGTCAGAAAGGAGGAAGTTACAGGAGTCGAGTCTCAAAACAAAACAAGTAGGATTAAGGGCCACTAGAGCAGTTTGTTGAGATTAAGGAAATATTCTGGTTATGGTTAAAAAAAGCTTAAAGTGTAAATCCAGCCACAGATTCTGCTAGAATCCCCCCCCCACCAAATTTTTAAAAATTGCAACGAGTGAGGGAACAACAATAATAATAATAACAATAATCTTTATTTATATAGCACCATTCATACAAGAAATGCAGTTCAAAGTGCTTTACAACAAAGATATTAAAGGCACCAGGTGCTTTACAGAATATTAACACCAGCATTGATGTATTTCAGAGTACAGTCATATCATTTAGGTAGAAGTATACAGTACCTCTTTAAACATACTCAGGTCTCGAGCACAAAGTTCACATCTGCTACAAACCCACCCCAACCTTCATACCCTACTTTCCACCTCACCACGTAAAGGATACACACTACTACTACTTACATTGGTAATATACATCGACACAGGACAAACATTGTGTGATCTAGAATCGTCTAATATGAGCGCAACTCTTAGGGATGCGGCTCAGGTACTATACCTTCATTATATCCTCTGTCTCAACAGCATATGCAGTCTGCTTTATGGGGGTCAAATGACATGATGCAACAACTTGACATTTCAGTATATCTTCCCCTCAACACACCCTAATAAGATGCAATGTTCAAGTCAAGTTCAATAAGCATTAGAACAATGTTGATTTGTAGTCAAACATATCGATTTAACACTACAAGCGCATTAGTTTCTTTTCATGCAGGTTTGTAAAATACATTACATTCACTTAGAGTCGCATGTTCAATTTATCACCTATTAATATTTCAGCAGCTCAGGTTCTGTCATGAGTCATTGGTCTTTTGTGCTTCCACGTCCTCGTGACTGGAGCGTTGGCTTCATGCTGAGCTGTTCCTTTGTTGCTTCTTGTTCCTTTGTTGCTCCACAGTGGCACCCAATACTTAAGGAACAATCTTTCTTCCACATTCCACTTTCAACAGTTGTATATTGTAGCCCGCAGAAGTGAACTGTTTCAGCTCCACCACATGCAATCATTTCCACGGCAAAGACCGACGGCGAATTCCAGCAAACATTTTAAGGGCTTTTGGAGAATACTGTAAGACCAGAGGCTTCTTATACTGCATTATTTTTTTACTCTATGCAGTTCTTGCTTTCTTCTCTAATTATCCCTAAATTGCCCCTCGTCGGGGTTGTTTATTGCAGCAAGAGGGGAAGCAGAGTGGACCGACCCACCCACCTAAGTAGGACAGTGAAATTGATGGGCCATTGCCTGTAGGTGACCTACATAAATGAATGTGGAAAGCTGAGCGATGCTGTAGGTGTGAGACAATGTGCTCACTTACACACAGCAAGAAATGCTGTTGTGATGTTCCACGTCAGAATCAGAATCACATTTATTGCCAGTACGTTTTCACAATACAGGAACAATAAAATATGTAAAATAAGATAAAAATTAAGTAAAATAAAGATAAATATTTGAAACAAAAAACAAACTGTACAGAATATGAATATCAGAGCTATGCACTTGTGCAAGGTGTGCAAGCATCAGCTGCGGGATGTGCAAAGGTCACAGTGTGCAAATACAACTTGTCTTGGGGCTCACGTTAATATAACGTGTAGTCCTGATGGACCGCAGCCTCCTGCCAGAAGGGAGAGATTCAAACAGTGTCCGGGGTCACAGGGGTCAGCCTCAATCCTTCCTGCTCGCCTCAGGGTCCTGGAGGCCTACAGGTCCTCGAGACCTTCTCAGCAGAGCGAATGATGCGCTGCAGTCTGCCCTGGTCCTTGGCAGCAGCAGCAGCGTACCACATGGTGATGGAGGAGGTGAATATGGACTCAATGATGGCGGTGTAGAAGTGAACCATCATTGTCTTTGGCAGGCAGAATTTCTTCAGCTGCCGCAGGAAGTACATCCTCTGCTGAGCTTTCTTGGTGAGACAACTGATGTTCAGCTCCCACTTGAGGTCCTGGCTGATGATGGTGTCCAGGAAGTGGAAGGACTCCACAGAGCTGACTGGAGACTCACTCAGGGTGGTGGGGGAGGGTGGGGCTGTGTTCCTCCTGAAGTCCACTACCAACTCCACTGTCTTTAGAGCACTGAGCTCCAGATTGTTCAGGCTGCACCAAGTCACCAGATGGTCAATCTCCCACCTGTGAGGGTGGTGTCGTCCATGAACTTCAGGAGCCTGATGGACTGGTGACTGGAAGTGACTGGAGGTGACTGGATGGATGGCCAGCCTCCTGTGCACATGTCGAAGTGTCCCTGGGCAAGACACTGAACCCTAAAGTTGTCCCCAGTTGCAAATCTATCCTGACCTGTCTCTGACCAAGACAGGACAGGGATGTTGTCTGGACCTGGACCTGGTCCCCATAGAAGGCTGACCGCTGCTCCAGCTCCCCTCAGAAGAAGGATGGCCGGATGGGTCAAAAGCAGAGGAGACATTTCAACGTGTGTGTGTTTGAGCTGTTCTCTGCATATGTGTGTCATGATTGACCATTAAACAACCAAACGGTCCAATTATTATTATTATAAGTAAATGTTAATGTTCCTCATGTTAGGGGAAGAACCTGCTGCTGAGGAGCAGAGCTGTGTTTGATGCTGATGATTTGACTCACATCTACAGTCGGTGGCATGTTTCCAGATTAGGTTACACTCTGTATCATGTTCAAAGGCAAATTCTGTGTCTTAACACCATCAGTCTTGTTTGTGACAGTTGGATATGACAACAAACACAAGCCGAGCATCGGTCAATACATAGGCCAAAATGTCCGTTGGCTCCCAAAGATCATGGTTTGGGTTACAATAAGCTCTGTAAAGTTCTGGGTGACTTTACAACCTGCATGGACTGTGGCGCTTTGTAGGTCGCCACCTAACAATAAACGTAAATGTGGATCGTAATAGTTCATCTGCACAGAAGGCCTACGAGCGTTGTATTTTTGGGGAGGACAGTCTTCTATTAAGCCAATCACATGAACTAATTAAGCACATTACGCAACCAGTCAGACAAGGTTTCCAAAGTAAATAATGAAATAGGTTGTTTGTCATTACCAAAAATGATACGAGGTATTTTGGCAGGTCACTACATTGCCTGGATATAAAACAGGCATCAGAATTTATTATTAAATAACATGATGAAAATGTAGTGGTAGTTAAGAAGTGGTGCGTTCATGATGGTCATTATTGCTTTTTTATGTGTTTTTAATCCATCAGTGATGCAGTCTGTGAGGGAACATAACTTATCATCATGTTTTTACAGTGACGCTGCTTTTCTCTCGCTCTGCTCCATCTCTTGCACACGGGTCCTTCATAAATGTGTCCGAATGAAGTCAACTCTGCCTGAACCACTTTAACTGATAGATGAAGCCAGTGATGTTACATATTCCATGTCTGAAAGGATCTTAACAAAGACCATGTGCGTTTCTACGTGGTCGGTCTTTTGTTAGCACATGTGGTAGAGATAGTTTTCATTTGTTGTTTGTTCACCACAGAGAGAGATGTATTTAAAGTGTGAAAACCATCACGAGCCGCCACTGCATCGTGCCAGGTTGGGAGCGTGTGATCAGATATATCTGCTGCGAGAGCTGCACTTACATCCAAATACAGCAGTTAATGTTCAGGAGTTGGAATGTGGCGAGGGAGAGCCGCACATTCGCAGACTCCAGCGTCTCAGCTGTTAAAGCTGTGTGAGATCATCGCCATCATCCAATTAGAAAAAGTCTGTCTGTCTTGTTTGTTCAACGTCTCAGCCACCTTTTCACCTTCATGTGTCCCGTGTAATTAAATCCCGAATTGTTTTGACGCCGGTGTAATCACGCTGCATTAGTGCGAAGGAGGGCAGTTCTGATGGACGCCGCTAGTTTGAGAGACACTGTGGAGGTGACAGGAGACGAGAAGATCTTATCTCACTCCGATACTTATTATTTATTCAGAATATTGCAATGTTGGTGAGGATGATGCCATGTAAGTAGTGTCTGCAAAGGAATATGTTGCATTAGCAGTAGTGATATATTGAGTAATGTGATTATTTTGAATGGGAGCGTGTGATTGTTGTCCAACTTGCAGATGAAATGAAGAAACATCTGGTTTGTGGTTTGTGCTCCGCATATACTGACAACTGCATGTAAGGAAGTCTGCACTATATGACCATGAGTAATTATATTGAAATTGTATACAATTCCTTTTTAATATTCTAAACTCTAACTAAATCTGGCTGATGATGCTGCCATGGGTTTGTAAAGTTGGCAGCTACGGCGCTGCCACACACAGCTGTGTTGGACTGATGAGGACATGCTGCAGAGACGGGTCTGCGTTACAAACAAAACATATATGTAGTTAAAATTGCTAACAAGTTAAAAAATCCAAGCGGATGAAAACAATGTGGCGTGCAGGTGGGACATCTGGAATACACACAGCCTGTAGCCTTGGCATTAACTGCATCCTCTGCCAGGATGCTGTTGTCTGCTGTTGGTTCATCTTCTCAGGCAGCCGCACATCAACAAGTGCAACGTATGAGAGAAGTGCAGTCCAGTAGTTCACTCTACTCACAGTTCTTTTTGTATTTGATGAGAACACTGAGGGGGTGCAACCTGCGTCCTGTCAGTCACAGTCTGTCTTCTGTTCTTCCTAATAATGCAGACACTGACTCTGTTAACAGGTCTGAGTCACTCCATCAGAAAAGGCTTTTTCCCCTCCTCCTCCTCCTCCTCCTCCTCACTCCCATCAGCCTGCTAAATGTATTACACTCCGCTCATTACAATGCAGTGAGATGGCTCGCTGCCTCAATCGATTCCTCTGTCCACTCTCATTTACTTTACAAGATCCTGCTTCTAAAGAGCCTATCCACCCCTCCTCTTTCGTGTTGTTGTTTAAGAGGACTTGTAAATAAGGTCACAAATTCCCACTGAGACATGCCGATCTATTTATTGAGCCGCCAGGGTTGCATTTGGCCACTTCTCCCATAAATCCTCCCAAGGTGACAAGCGGCTACTGTGTTTTGAGACTATTGAATTCATTGTTGAAAGTTTTGTGTTTGTATTTCACACACATTCCTTCTCTACACCCCCCTCTGTCTTTTTAATTCAAATTCACTCTGCTTTATTTGTTTGGGTTGGTAGTAGCAATTATTGCGAAAGCAAATATATGACAATGTCAAGAACACATACAGGAAGAGATACAGAATTCAACAAAGGAGCACATTTAGTGAACATAGTATTCACCAAAAACATGGGTTGGAAATATATTTCCAAACACGACTGCTTGGCACAGACTACACAATATCTGTGTAAGATTGTGCGA